>CAUHTR010008043.1:0-65762 GCA_959609185.1 Schmidtea polychroa
GTGCTTTTCGTTATATATAAAGAAGTGTTTATTACAATTTATTTAACATATATTATTAATCTAAAATTAAAGGAGAACTCTTAATAAAATAATTTTTTGACACTACTGAATCCGTAATGCTTCTATGGAATAAAGTTTAAACAATTTGCATTTAGCATAAAGAATATAAATCAGATCAGTAAAATTACAAATAATTACAGCCACCGGTTCCCGGAACGAAGGCCATATATCATATTTTACTACTAGCTCAGGTCCACCACTAGTGGCCGACACATTTTATTATCTACTTTAATTATATTATTTAAATCTATTTAAATCTGGAAATTAAATACTAATTCAATTTAATTACTCTCACAATGATTTTATGATTTCTTGAATTATTACAAAATTTTATTATTATAATTGACGAAGAATAGTTTCTATATAAAATCATCGAACCAATTTGCTAGAATTTTATTAATCTTCAATTTCCAAAATAGATCAATGCTCATTCCCCCATACTTTGGAACTTCCTTTTCAATTATCATAATTTGTTATAAATGACAATTTAAAAAAAGGCGAAAAAATCTTTTAAATATAAAAAGTAATATTGATCTATAGTCAAAATGAAGATAAATGAAGTTCTAAAGGAAAAAAAACATTACAGGTGACTAAGATAAATAATCTTACTGTAATACTTGCAAGTGGTACAATACTTTGATTGAACGATCTAAATAAATATAACTTGTAAAATTTGCACTTTTCACGCCCTGTTCAAAGTAAAGGAATGCTAACCACACCAATCATTTAAGAATTATGTTTACAATATTTAAAATTTACTCATTTTCACTATATACAATCGTCAATAATAACTTTAAAAAAAGTATAAATGTATTTTTTGTTCATTTATATTAATTCCCTTCAAAATTCGTAACATTTCTTTTTTCAAGTTAAAGACATTTGATAGAATTTTTCCTCACTAACTTTTCTACTTAAAGACTCAATTGATTAATACGATTTAGTCCATAAATACTGATAATTAGAATATTAGGACTTAAACAAATTTTCAAAACCGTTAATAGTTTACCATTCGTATTCCGGATTTATTTTCACTAAATTACTCCTTTTTTGAATCATTTTAAAGAAAATAAATACAGTTTTCAGTTTTAAAAAAATAATAAAATTTAAGTTGCGTTACTTCCTTGACAAATAAAATCTATATTGCTTCGCAGTTATGAATAATGAAGTCTTCCTATATTGGAAACTCCACATTGCAACTAAACTAAATATTTTTGCTTTCATCTTTGATTATATTCATTGTATACATATAACATTTTATTTGTGGGGGGGGGTCTTCAACGTTCTGGCAATATCATATCAGAAAAATCTCATCCTCCAAATTCTTGATTTACATATGTAGTCGATTTTTTTATGTAATTCTACAACCTTTCTAAAATTGACAGATTTGATTAACTTCTTTTATCTAATGTCAAATTATTGGTTTGTTTCATATCAGTTAATCAAAACTTATATCAAATATATTCTAGTGAAAATAGTATGTGCCAACATTGTTTCAATAACAAATACTGTAATTATGTATAAACTAGTCGTTTGTATTGCAAACTAGAAAAACAATAATAAAATTTAGTAAACGTACATGTAATAAAAACATATATCGCATTAACTTAATATTCTGTTGAAGCTTAATTAATTAATTAATCCCGTTTGAAACCCTATGATTTCCTAAATATATTTACCTATAACTATTATTCAAAAATTCAAAAAATAAGTTAAATTTAATTAATATAAGTTTTTAATATATAATGTAGTATAAAAGTTTTCAACTAAATATTTATTTATATAGAAAATCAATTTTCAGATTGTAGGATAACTATAAATAATACATGTTTGAAATAATATTATTGCATGTTGGATTTGTATGTCTGATTATTATGTAATGTATATCTGAATTTCAACGGTGTAATATTCTGCCCTCCTTATCAAATAGACCGTAACTGACAAAACTACAAAAATCGAGTTAGAGGCGTCATCTGTATGCAGTTGCAATTAACCTTCATTCTGCTTAGCGATAAGACCGTATCTGCATCACTAGGCCTAGATGCAAACAAATATAAATGGATGATTGGTTTAGGTTAACTGGTTGGCAGAATTGAAAACACGTTTTGTTATTTATCTCCTAAGTGTATTTTTGCAGTTACGGTCTATTTGATAAGGAGGGCAGTATTGTATTATTGATGCCTGTGAGTATCTTGTTCAAGATACTAACAATATAATTACTTCCTCCGGAAGGATTATCAGTTTTTTGATAATAATAAATTATATGTCTCCAAAGTCTTTTAACAGGGCTACCACACCAGGACTCACTACAAAATAACCCACTAAATGCTTTTATTCCAACGCCGAAAATCATTACCATCTGAGACAGTCTGGAAACTTTCTTAGAAGAAATTAGAAGATTTTATGATTTAACTCCAACTTCAATTACAAAAAACGTTCATAAGAGCATTCATGTCAACCGAAGCGGCTAAATTATACGAAGGAGTTAATGAAGGAATTGACAGTTATGAAGAAAGATACAGAAAAGCCTTCGAAGAACCTTCAAATTTAGGAAGAGATTTAAATGAAACTATATACTACAAAAAGGTAATGAATCAGTTCAAGACTTTTTAGGACTATTGGAAGAAAATGTCTTAAGACACGATTTATATATATAGCAAATAATACCTTTCAAAAAATCTGAAACGTCTTGAAGCTGAGGAATATTATCACGATTATAACCGCAATTTTCTTGTAGTAGAGGAAAAACATAATTGAATTCTTTACAAGCGTGAGTTGGATAAAGTGTTGTTAATTTGTCAAAAACTGTTCTCCAAGTGTTGATTTCTTCCTTTGTATATTCAACTCTCTGAATTGGTTGGCCACTAAAAAAAGTATAATTATTATATTCATCAAATATTAATAGCAATAATAATGATAAATTATAATTATAAACATTAGCTAACTGTTTGTAGAAAAATGCAATATCTGCAAATTGTTTTCTTCTTTCTCGATATACTGGATCAGTAAAGCCCTGCAATCATTATAACAAAATTCTACTAAAATAGAGATCTTACCGGATGATCTGCATCTAACTCTGAACCATATGATAGAATTTGATTGGCATATTGATCAAGATCTTTTATTTTTCTAGGAAACCACGGAACTATTGAATAAAACATATATGTAAATTGAAATGTACAGTAAAAGTTTGTTAATTCCAAATTTACAAAGATAGAAGGAAATAAGAAAAAATATCATTATTAAATACTGACAGGTATGGGATCATTCATATATGATGTACGTACCAAGTGACTGATTTGCGTACGAGTGCGTATACGGAGGATGTTTATGTACGCAAAAAATAAAATAATAAACACTATTTTGTAATAGTATTAACACAGATATAATAATATGCAGCGCGATGGTCCTCTATATATTATATTTTGCTGCAGTGTCCGTGTATTATCTTAGTATTAACACGTCTTGTATAATGAATACACATGTGAATGTGATTAAAATAACTGAAGTTTACCTATTTTGATGAGATTTATAATTGACTATCACGCATGACTAATCTTTATTTTCATTCTGATCGTGGTTCCTATATAAGGACGCGTTTATTCAGTGCAAACGGGTGTATTTTAGAATTTCATTCTTAAAACAATGTTAAAAATATGGAGCACTTAACGCATTTTTATGCTGGAGAATAAGTGCGCTGTGTGTATGTACTCACAGGGAAGGAAGTCTAAAATGTATGGTCGCTATATCATTTTACAATCATTAAGGTAAACTAAATCAGATTACCACACCGAGAGCTGTGGCTGATAGAACCGGATCTCATATACACAATTATTCTAATGGCGCTTAACGTGTTAAGAAAATTAATTCACGTTAACAACATCGATGGATTAGATACCAACATGTTCCGCCACTTTGAATATTTGGTTCACCATATATCCATTTTTATTATAGAATGTGTCGTTTAAATATACCTGGCTTCTTCATTTCCCCTTAATCTCTCTTTACCATCCTATAATATACAATTTCTATCTACATTAGTGGTTGACATTCCACCTTTTGATGTTTGTCAATTTTTACTGTTGACTTCAAAAATCACTTCAATTAAGTGTGTTCATGGATGTTAATTTCCTCATATTACATTTGAGTGGCAGTGGAATAAAAGAAAAATTTGTAATTTTTAGTAAATGTAAAGTTAGTAAAATATAAAAAATATTTCCTAATAATAGTTGTCTAATAAATATTTCAATTAATTCAATTTTGTAAAAATTAACTAAATTAATTAAGAAAATAATTAATTTGAATAAAATAAAATTAAATAAAACTTGTTTATATTCGAAGAAATAAAGGTTATTAATATTGCTTTCCCAAAATTTAAAATAGTTTCATTTATTTTTATTTCATTCAAATTGATTATTTTATTAATAAAGCTTTATCTCAAAAACACATCCTAATTTTTAATTAAAATTTATTTATAAATCTAATAAATATTAGTTTTTATAAAAGAAATCCGAATATTTACCGTCTCCTTTCAAGTTATCATGCTGTCTTGATAAAACTTGGACTTCTAACAAAAGACTTTGTAAATTTTCAATCGCAGTCGTTAGCCCACCCGTTCGATTGTCCGCATTAATCAAAAAATCGTATTGTTCTTTAAAATTCTTTGACGGCCGAGATTCAATATGTAAAAGATTGACATGGTTTTTCTAAATTAATGAAAATATCTCATTAATTGCCATTCGTACATCTTTTTCACTATATATTTCGATAGCATCACTATCATCATCATAGTGATGCTATCGAAATATATAGTGAAAAAGATGTACGAATGGCGATTTTTATTATTAAAATCTTTACCGAGTTTATTTAAGTATCTCATTAATTGTTTATCATAAAAGTTTACCTTAAAGATTTCCAAAATTGAGGCCAAAGATCCGATTTTTGAAGAAGCCGTTATCAGAATTGTTGTGTTACCTTCTTTATCAGGAAAATCTTCAACGTAATAACCAAGAGTGCCTCCACCTTCTTCTTTATTCATGACAGAATTTTAATTTGCAAAACCAACAAACGGCGACAGTGGCTTGAAATAAATGATTCGGTAATCTCAATTTAATAAATTTATACAGGCCTTATCTTAAAACATGTGATCATTTACACTTGGCATAAACTTCCGCAAGTTGGCCTTTAACAACATTTAGGAGTCGAATAAACATGGCTTCTGCATGTTTACGTTTGCGACTGACCTTCTAATTGAACTTCCTATATTTAAAACCTTAAATCTGGCTATAATTTCAATAATAATTTTTATTAAACTTAGACTCTGATAAAAACAAAAACGCTCCCTGATTAATTGTTTATTTCAATCTAATCACAGATCCTACAAATAAAAACGGAAAGGTTTCCATAAAAAATCTGAAATTTCTTGATTACGCCAGATAAAATATTGTGTCAAATCAACCGAAAATCTTTTTTGACGATTTATTTAGTTGAATTTTTGCAGCTATCATTAACACATTCAAGGCCTTTGGCACATCGGATCACATCTAGAAACGGAAACGGCTGGGTGCAGCTTTCGTTTTCTTTAATGAGTTTTACGCATAAATCGCAACATCCACATAGGCCTCCTTTGACGACCAATTCATGGTTTGGATGGTTTCGACACAAAGAGGTAATGTCCGTACAGGTCAACTTACTGCAATAGTTTATTGGGCAAGCTCCCAAGTTTGGGTGAACCATTTCACTGAAATTCAAAATAGAGATCAATGCAATTACTGATAGGAAGCACAAGTGTAAAAATTTCGCTAGCATAGATTGTTTTTTCAAATTCGATTGAAATATTTTATTTATTGATAAACAGATAAATGTTAATAGTATAAATATAAATGTTTATTTAACAATAATAAATGACGGCTTTTTCTGCGAACGGTATTTTGCCATCTATTGTTATTGAAACCAACTTTTGTTTGCCCTGAGTACTTTTTACTAGATTTTCAAAAAATTACAAATCCTTAATTTATTTCTATAGGGTATAAACAAACAAAAAAGATGCTATTCATGTCAAAACTGCTCAACAATTCCATTTATGTTTCAATTTCTTCACAACTTGAATTCAAAATTGCACTGCACTTTGTCATCCTGGTAAATCAAATCTTTTCCCATCTTTAGTTAATTAATTTGTATTTTGCATTTTGCCCAATCTGGAAACTATCAACCAATTCAAAATTATTTTATTCGATTTCAACTTTCAAAAATGACAGAAGAAAACTACTAATTTTACGATATTTTCAAAAGTAAATTTTAATTCAATTTGTTGGGCAAAAACTGAATTATAAATCGAATTGAGAAGTCTGGCTGGAAATGTGTCAGTAAGCCGCACGCAGATATAACCATAAGTAAAGTAAAATTCAAAAGACAAAAAACAACAATTAAAATTGTTAAAGCGAGCAAAACATAACACCAAAATCTAAAACCAGAAACAAATGCAAGAAGTATTGCAAGAAATAAACATAGACATAACAAAAATAAATAACATGATTAAAAGAAATTCAAATCCATGGCTATAATTAAAAACAAGAATTCGAAATAAAATATTTGGTAAACATTATAGAAAAATAGAATAAGAAAATAAAGGAAATATGTGAAATCCATTATAGAGTGAAACAAAAAAAAATAAATAAAAAATAAAAATTTAGAAATAAATAAATAATAAATAACGAAAATAGGCTTTAAGTCAAAAAATAAAATGAGTAAAACTAATTTGAATTTTTTAACGCCTCGAAACACACTACCTTCGGTATATTGTCGCGTTACGATATCACGCTCGCAAAAGGTAAGTCGGGCAGCTCTGTGACACAAACTGCAAGATTAAATTATATAGGAAGATTCGGAGTCCAGATCGAGCTTTTTACTGTTAGACCAAAACTGATTTTGACCAAGATGCTAGAATACAACATACACATATAGCCTTTTAAGTTGATTTAAAATCGAAAAAAATAAAAAAAACACCAAGAAAACACGTAAAACGAGCAAACATAACACAAAAATGATGAGCAAAACATAAATAATTAATACAAATTCGAATTCACAGTGATAAATAGAAATAAGATTTAGGAATAGAATATTTATAAAAATTTCAGTAGAATATTAGAGAACATATGCGAAATGCAACATGGAGTCGCAATTAATAAAAATAAAAAATATTAAAAAGAGAGCTTGAAGACTATAAATCAGTAATATATCGATGTTTTTTGATACTCACGAATTTTCGGCACTCATGAATTACCAGTATATAAATGATAAGTTGTGTTAGTTAACGAATAAATACATTGCATTTTCATTCTTTTAGTTATATTTTATTTGTTTTTATTGATTTTTTTGTTTGATTTAATCATATTGTATTCGTTTTATTGTGTTAGTTTGCTTGATTCATTGTTTGAGGACTGAATTTGGTATGAATTTAGAAAATATGCCTGACAAGCGACTGAGGCTATATTGAATCTCATATGTCTGTGTACAAGATGGGGTAGTCTCAATGAATGCGAATGGGGCTGGCATGAAATAAGCATGGACTGATGCAAAGTACGAGTGAGCTCGTTTGGGAAATAGAAAGAAAGGAATCGTCAGCGAGTAAACTAACTTTGGAGCGAAGATAGATTAGCGCCGTAATAATGCTTTACCTTGTGTTAATTATGAAACAACCTTAATCTATTTTGAATTTAGTGTATCAAATCCTTGAGGGATTTAAGGCGGAACTTGTCCGAACAACAAAGGAACTGGACATGCATTGTGAATTGTAGATCACCTGATTTAAATCAGAGACCATCAAAATGGAACGGATGAAAATCCATCAACTCCAGGAGCAAGACACACGTAATCAGACAGACTTACAAGTCGTGAAGCTTCTCATACGACAGTTGGAGTCAAAGCATCATAAGGAGAAGATTGATGGGGAAATCACGAACGTGTCACTCCAGAGAGAGAGAGGGTCAAACTCTTTTCGATAGACAAGACAAACCAGCTGGTTCGAGAGGCTCGATTTACGGGGCACTTCTGGAAGGAATCGGAAAGGCTCAATCTTAAGAGGATCTTGGAGGTTCGACCTGAATAATTCAACGGAATCAATATTGCGTGTGAAAACAAATTAATGTTATTAAAATAAGTCTATGGAAATAATAAATTGATTATAAGTTAAAAATAAGTCTTGCAATATCATCTTTTCACCTTCACGAAATAAATGGTTTTAACGGAACTTCTGAAATGCTTAGAAAATATTAAATTAATTTTAACTTTAAAATAAATTTTACGATGATATCTCCTATTTTTCACGGAAACTCAATATTTTCTTCAACTTCTTTCCATAAACATTGTCTAAAATACAGTTGTTATAGGAGTGTATTTGATTGCTTCATAAATGCATATTATAATTTTTCATGCATTTTTCAGTACATGTAGTAGTATTTAATTTTTCTTTCACTTTTTAATTTCTTTAGTATAGAGCAGTGGTGAACAAACTTTTTAAAGTCGCGACACACAAATGTATTTTTTTTCAATTTAAAGCGATACTTAAAACATTTATTTAAATTCTTTTTGAAAAAGTTAGAAAAATATAGGAAATGACAGAAAGCATAAAAATAACATCTTATTCATCTTTATGTAAGGTTGAAAATCAATCCGATGTATGGAATTGGCGTTCTGAACAGATTTTTTCACAAGAGTTGGGTTTGACAACACAAAGTAAAGAAATAAATAATATAAAAACAGGCAGAAAAATAAAGTGAAAAATCAAAAAAAAACATCAAATTCACAAAAATAATTATAACTAAAGTAAAAGAATATTAATTAAAAATCAAAAAAATTATTAATAAATATTTTCCGAGGAAAACTAGTATGGGCGGATGCCAAATCATAAGACGAATACAGATATAGTAAAATAAAATCTGCGCGGAGTCCCCAGAAGGGTATATTTACAGAAAATTGATATTGATTAAAAAATTAATTATCTAATGGAAAACCCGAACAGTGTCAGAAACCCGAGTGGTAAACAAAAATTATTCAATTAATTCGCGCCAAATTAGGAAATAAGTAAAACCCGAGGTAAAATGGAACCCGCGTAAAAGAACCCGAGATAAAGTGTAACTGTGGTGATATTGAATAAATGATATTATGTTGGGTTGTTCGATTTATTTAACTAAGGACATCGAGGAGTCAAGTATTGATACCAACTTCATACCCAACACAAGTATTATTTTAAAACGGGGTATTTTGTCGATTAAAAGTGATTATTTTTCTATATTATAACGTTGTTAATTTTGTTCTGATATTATAGGTGTAGCACAGTGTAGTTTAGTTTAGAAGACAAAATGGTGACAGAAACAATAAATGACATCATTGAATTTCTGTCCATGCATAATGCCTGTTCAATATAATACCTTTATAAACTGTACGGAAAACGTACCCCTGTGCTATTTCAACAATCCGCATAAAGACACACACACACGCGCCAATATCCCTAAGAAGTCACATAAACCAATCGAAATAAATCTATTAAAATCCCTTAAAAATTAAAAACGAAATCAAGTCCAATTTTATTTACAAACGAAATATTAGCCCTATAAATTTTATTTATCAAATTCTAGAGTACTCTTTCATCGGAAATTACATTCTATCTCTTTCATTTATACTGAAACAGTTTTCTGTGTCTTGGCCAACATTTTCAAATCATTAATGCATTGTGCCAGAGTTGCCTTGTCAAGTTCCGGTGTATAATCCTTCCTTACAGAGTTCACAATCCAATTCACCACATAGCTGCGTTGAAAACGTTGCTTAGCCAATTCTTTTTCCTTGTGATAGTCCTTGACAATAAATAGAAAAAATAAATTAAATAGCAAAAAACGCAAGCACAAATAAAAACACAATCATATTACTAGTTTGTTTTTAATTGCTAAATAGACATCGAAATTTCTTTTTCGATAAATACTTTCCAATTGCAATCCAACGTTTTCTTTAGCAGCTTGGAACAGTTCAATATTGACATCGGCAACTTCTTTCTCTCGCTTTGCAACTTCAATGGATTTATTTGCCACAAGAGTGGCAATTTCCGGTGCACGATGTCCATTGAACCAGACTTTTTTCTAAAGGCAAATATTGAAATTGAAATCGGTTTTCGTAAGTATGTTAGGGTTACATCAATAATCGGTTGGAAGTACGCTCGAATAGGTTTAGCCAATACTTTGGTCATAAACAAGAACGCTAGATAGGTTGGTAGAACCAAACCAAAAGAGCCGTTAAATACGATTATTTCTTTCTGCATCAGGAGGATTATTGCGCCCCACATAAACAAATATGGACCTGAAACATGAATAGGAAATGCAGTATAATTCACATGTAAATATGTTCATATGATTGTAATTAGGGATTGGTGAATTATGAGGTTAATTCGCGTCTGTGCGCGCGTTGTATTCGGAGATGGTGTTTGTGTTTGTATGCGCACACAGACGCGAGCAGTGTCATTTTTTGTCGGGTTAATTATCAGTTCATGTCTCACGCCTGAGTGCGTTTTTTGGCTACGACATTGGAGTTTTTGTATGCGCACACAGGCGCGAGCAGTGTAAGTTTAAAGATTATTATTCAGTTTTTTTCGTATTTCTGGAATTTTGTGAATTTTTTTGATTTGTTTAAATTTTAAAGTGGTTTCTGGAAGTGGATTGTTTTGGAAAATAAAATTTTTCATGGCTACGATTAATACAGATAATTACTATGATCATAAATGCAACAGGGACGTTCACATATCTCAGGATGGTAAATGTGTGACGTGCAATGATGGCTTTATTGAAAGAATTGAATCTGATAACTCAATGGAAAGTGGTGATGATGCCTTGAATGCTTTTCATATTATTCGTCATATTCCTGGTGGAAGTACTACAAACGAAACTGATGGTTCCTTTTTTATTACTCCAAGGGATCCTGATAACAGAAAGTGTTTTTGGCCAACTAATATCAAATTTATTTGGTTGATTGCTACCACTAGATTTTAGATCAGATTCGTCAGATTACATATTTTCAGATCAAAGTTTCGACAATATTGTAACGAGTATTATGAATCAATTTGAACAGAGTGGTCCTCCACCAGCAAATGAGGCAGATATTGAGAAATTACAAGTCAAGAAAATCACCGCAGCTAATGATACAGGTTCCAGTTGTCTGTCAGATTATGAGGTGGCCGATGAAGTGTACGAGTTGCCCTGTCGACACAGATACCCTGTTCAGTGTCTAAAAACGTGGATAATTGTCTTCTAATGTCAGTAAATCTAGTGTTAAACAAGGGATTGTGTACCGGTAAACCGGTAAATTGGCAACAAAACACTCGGTAAATTCGGTAAATTAAAAATCCTTGCTAGAAAATTTTATGTGTAAAATATCGTATTTATAAATACCTAAAAGTAAGAGTTACGAGTCCTTTACACGGATTTACAAAAAGTTAATTTTTATAAATAAATTATATTGCATATTTTCTAAGTTAATTTGTTTGTATTTTGTGCGAGTCTTGAAAGCTAAGGTAAGTTTTTATTTTACTATTATGCTATTACATTTGATATTAAAGTGTCACTTACCAAATCGAGTAATTCCATGTTCTGCAATATTTGAAAGACCCTAATTTGGTTTTTACGAATCAGGAAAACTACGATATTTTTCATATCACCAATAAAGCAACAATAATCAAAAGTGTATTTAATGAAAAAAATTTTCGACCATAAGACAGTCCTTGTCAATCTCCTGGAATTTAGCAATCTTGTCCCCGAAAATACATTTCTATCTTTCTTTTATTTCCTTTTTCTTAATTCTCATTGGTTATAAATATAATATATACTTTTATGAATTTTTTTATATTAAAAATTTTATTGAAAATTAAAATTAAAATAAAATAAATACCATTTAAAATTCCAAAATGACAAACTAAAAATTTCTAAATTTTTTATATAAAAAAATTTAGAAATTTATGGTCGAAAATCTTTTCATTAAATACATTATTTGCAGTAAAAGGCTTAAATTATCACTTTATTGTTTTAAATAATAAATGCTGCTACCAAGAAATCATCAATTAATAATCAAAAGTATTGTGGATATATTTTCGATTATTATTGTTGATAGTCAGATTCAGTTAAATCATACTGATTTGATTACCAGTTTAGAGTCAGATAATAAAAATATTGACACTTCTACAGTGGCGTAGCTAGAAATTTTGGGCCCCTATCCAATGAGTCATAGATGGCCCCCTATACTGCATACACAAGTGAAATAGGTGCGGAGCACCATAGCACCACGGGAAAAAATTTTTTGGCCCCCTTTGGAAGCACAATTGAATTAGACCAGGGTTTCCCAAACTTTTCCTGCGACGGAACACTTCGTAACTCTCGAAATTTTGATGGAAGACCTTTATTTTGTACGGTATGAGACCAGTGGCGTAGGCCTACCCAAGATTTTTTTAAGAGGGATGGTAGAGTGTTAATTGAAAGAAGGGCTTAAAGTTACAGAGGAGTCTTGCGCCGCAGGCAAAACATTTTTTTGAGTCCTCTTTGGAAAGACGATTTAATTAAATAATTAGAGCTCAATATACAATATAACAGTATAAATCGTTATAAAATGATAGTAATGTATCAGGGACAAATGTGTATAGCCGACAAGCGAAACAATTTTTTCGACCCCTATATGAATGGGCGATTTACTTAGATAACTAAAGTTGCTTGCTTATAAAGTATATTATTAGCGAGGGAGAGGCAAGGGGATTGCATAAATAGGTAAAATGCAGGTAAATAATGTACTTAATGCAATAAGTAAACAAAACAGTGGAGCTTTATTACATGAAACCACAAATCGATCATTTGGAGGTCCCTGCTGACTGGTGCTGACCGTGCTGTTGTTTGACATTGTTTTCTGAAGAAAATTAAGGAAACTGGGAAAAAAGGTCCCCCTGTCTTGTGGGTCCCTATGCATTGCTTACTCTTGCTATATGGTAGCTACGCCACTGCACTTCTACAGTTAATGTAGAAATGCCTATGAAGCAGAAATTATACGATCTGATAAAACAAAAAACAGAATGCCAGGAAAGATCAGTTCCACAACAAAAAAACAAAAAAATTGGGGTACTTCCGCCGAGAAAATAAGAGGAAAGTATATTCAAATGGAATATGATTATTTGAGGACAAAATCGTCCAACAACTGTTGATTCAGAAAGAGTATTCTCGGGCTCTGGGTTATTTTGTACAAAAATAAGAACAAAATAAGGAGATATCACTTTAAATAATTTAAGTTTTTTGAGGAGCTATTTTTTAAAATATGTTAATAAATAGAAAACTATTAGTTAATAAAGCTATTTCTCTTTTATTTTTATTTTTTAATTATTTTTTGTTAAATTTGCCTCAAAATTTGGGCATTTCCAGAACAATCCATATTAAATTAAAGTAAATTTTTATTTTAGCATCGTTTTTTCTGAATTCTTTTCTTGAATTTTTATTTTTAAAACTAATTTATTTATTTTATCATTATTATTTTTTTTACTTTATTTTTATTTGTTTCTAAAATATTATTATAGTTTGTTTAGATTTATAATAATACATTAATCTTTATATTTCTCATATTTTATATTTTTGAAATAAAAATCATGAAATGCAAATTTGAATTTGTTTTTTTGTCAACTTTATTTTATATTTTAGAAAAAAAAATTTCCCGGTAAACCAGTAATTTTACAATCCCTAATTGTAATTGTATTCACTGTAATCATTATTGTAATCATGTTGTGCTATACATATAGGTTTATAATTATTCTTGGTTTTAGGTGATTTATCGCGTAATATTTTTGTTTATGCGTTCCAAGAATTGGAAAAAGCGTGATATTGTTCCAAACATAAAAAAGAATCATAAATCAGTACATTACGAGGAAGTCTTATTAGGGAATGTTATTATATTCATTGTTTTGATATATTAGATAAGAATGGTTAGTTTTTTTATAGTATGAATACAACGAGAATGAAACTGTCGGTGGTAACAGGGGGACATGTAAAGACCATTCAAAGCTGAAAGAGAGAGACCTTCGTAATTTGAAGTTGTCTGTCCGATGTATTATCTAAGATGATTGTGAAAAGGCCACAAGAGTTGGGGATTACAGCATTGGAATGGCCTGGGCAGTCTCCAGGCTGTAACCCAAAACTATTCCAGAGTTAAAAGAAGCAATATCACATGTCTAGCATAACTAAATCTCTCCTGAATACTGCACAGCTCTCTGCACCTCAATGCCTAGAAGACTCAGTAATATCATTCGAAACCATGGATTTGCGTTTCACTTTCCGCTTATAAATGACGTCACACGATTTTGATATATTTTTTTGAAATAGATCCGATTGGATATTACTTATCAAATGAACAACTAGAAGGAAACTAAAATCAAGCTTTAATTGTTAAATAGCCAATTATGCAGATGCTGTTTTGTTACTTGCGGTTGAAACTGTAATATTTCTATAATGTAATTGTACTGAGATATTCGATTTCCTATATTTTCCTATCTGTCCATGGTAAAACAATTAAATGATAATTTAAGCCTTTTGCTGCAAATAATATATTTAATACAAATGAAAAGATTTTCGACTATAAGATAGCCCTTTCCAATTTCATGGAATTTAGCTTCTTCTATTTTCTAAAGTGCTCTTTGATCTTCTCTTTTACTTCTCATTGGTTAAAAATAATAATAAACTTTTATACTGAAGAATTTAAAATTAAAAATAATATAATTAGCTCATAGAAACTTATTTTAATAAATAATATCTTAAAATATTTAAAAAAGTGCTTCTATTTTGATTTTTAAATCCTAGTGATCTTATAAAATAATATTTTATCGATTTTTCTATATTTTAAATTATAATTTTTATAATAACTAGTCAAAGACAACAAATGAAATTGATGATTTCATTGATCTGTTCTTTAGGTATTGATTGTTGGCCGTCTGTTTATGATGAGAATTGGTTCCTTAAATCTAACATTTTTTTGGATGTTTCCATTGGCTAAAATTTGATTGAAATATTTTTTCTTTCTTCCTTGGTTGACATTGTTGGAGATGTGTGTATACCGAGGATTTCCAAACAGGATCTAGATGTTCTCTAACTCTTTGTTGCAAGGCCCTGAGCGTGTACTTCCAATGTATATTTCCTTGCATACATTGCATCGTGATGCAATAGACAATGTTTTTTCGAAAGCATATATTTTTCGGTGTCTGGCAGTTTTCCATTGTGCTGAGTTTTATCAAAAAGTTGCTTTCAACAAGAACCTGGAAAGTGTAAAACTAACCCCAACCAATATCGATATATTCAATGGCTTGAAAATCAATTTTCTATATTTTGGAAAAAGGAAATTGCAAAAATCATTAAAAAAAAGTTTTTCTCCTTGAAAAATTACAATATTCCGACACCCGATTGTCGTCAGAAAAATATCTTCCTCTCAAGAATCTCTATATTTTTGCTGAATGAAATTTTCAAAAATCTTAAACCTTTGCACTATAGTGCGATGAAACGAAAATATAGAAATTGCACTTTTGCACTATAAGATCAATATTTGAACTTTTTATAGTTCAGGGTGCTCACTACAACTAAAAGTAACCTTACTTTAATCAGAAAATAAAAAGGGCCTCTGACTATAATCAGAAAGAACACTTTGCACTCCAAATCAATATAGCACTTACATGAAATGAGTCGACGAGAAAACGTGTATACCATTTCCCAATTTAAATAGATTGTTTTTACTCATGCCAATCAGTAAGACTATTAAAAGTGTAGCTAAAGAGATAAACCGATTGTTTTTAATGTAAACAAATAATCTGAATTACAAAACATAAGATCAATCAAAATCTTGATTTTTCATTCAATGTGAAGATTGTACTAATTTTCATAAATCATTGTATGCTACAACAATTGTCCACATTACGGGTGACTTATTGAATATGTTGTTAACAAGTGCCAATTTTGATTAAGAAGCGATAATTTCCATTCTTACAAAAATTGCCTTTCCTTAAGAACGAGCTAGAAGATTTTAATACCATCAGTTGTCATTTAAGGAACAACTGTAGTTACTTTAAAATTTTGCCTAATCTCACCAAATATCAATACTAATAATTAAATTTAAAAATAAAATATTTTCGTACCAGTAACTCCAGTTTTATCATAGAACGCATTAAACCACTCATCAGGAAGGATACCCATTCTAACTTTTGGATGATAATCAGGAGCTGCCAAAGTTGGAAAATTTTTAAAATCTCGTTCTTTACCATAATATCTTTCATACATTTCTTCCCATTTATTTGCTACTACATTATATCTCTAAATTAGTTAATTAATTATTATGTAATTATATATAATTTATTAACATGTATAAAAGCGTTACATATTTCTACTTTCTTTTCATAAACAGATTTTTCTTCATTTGATTTTGGTAGAATTGTTTTAAGCTCTAAAGAATAAGGTCTCAAAATAAGAGAAGAGTCTTTATTAATTGAATTTGCATTTTTGGTATATGATTCTATTTTCGATACTTCAAAATTTGGTACTTCATATGCAAGAGTTCGCGTAATTAATTTTTTAGATATAATTGGAAAAACTAAAAATCAAATTTAAATTAAGACTTGATGCTAAAATATTTACTGGTAGTTAACTTTATCATTTTTAAATATATATACGATAGTTTCGAAAATCTAAATAAATGAATTCATTTAAACGTTCAACAATATGAAATTTGTAGAATATATAGCACAAATAAAGTTCTTTAATTTGTTTTATTTACTTTATTAAATTCAACATACCAAGTTAGAAAGAAAGTTTTTAAAATTAAATAAAGTAGTGTAAAAATCTTAAATTTCTTTTTTATCAGATAAAATCATGAAAGTGCCATTTAAAATGTTGAGGTTGTGATAATAAATTTAAAGCGAAAACGTCTTTAAAATGTTTTATTGCCGCCGATGAGATTATTTAGGTTAACTATAATTTATTTGAGTTGCACTGGATGGTATATAGATTGGTGACGTGATTATGGCCCCAAATTTCCCCAAAACCACTGTTTTGGTGTCACATGTTTGCTAAAATAGGAGATATTAGAATTTTGTTTTCATGCTACATTATAACATAAATATTCACTAACAAGAAATACCTATTAAAGTCTGACTAAAACATCTCACTCAGATTCAAGTAAGGTGATCTATCTATTTGATTAGCCACAAACTAACGGTGGTACTCCGAAAGAGTTTCAATATTAGACAAAGGTAATCTGAATTTCTCAGTCTGTTAAATCTAGATCCATTAGGGTTCGTAAGACAAATAGAAGGACACATATTAATGATGCAACATGTTAAGTATGTGCTACGGTAAGTCAAAACAAAAGAAATCAAGTATATGATATATTGTACGAAGATTGTGAAAAAAAGTCAATATTATCCTTCTTAATATAACAATCGGCTCTATCAGACATGTCTTTCATTCGGCTCAGATGCATCTATGCGTGCAACTCTGTACGACCGCAACCGTAGAGGACACAACAATTACGGACCTCATTGAGTGAGTGGAACTTTTCAATATCTTGGTTATAAAAGCTCAGGTATAGGTACATGAGAGATGGTTGTTCAAGAATTTATAATAATTCATATTGTTGAGTTTTTAATTAAATAAATATCAACGGTTCCGTTTCTGACTACACGTGTTCTGTAAAAACAATTAGATAAACAACACTCCACGTATATTTATAATCAAATTCGTATAATCTACAATTTAAAAAACTCCGAATATCGCAATAAAAAATATATAGTTGAAATGACCGCCTTGATTAATGATATTTCAACTATATCCTCTTCTTTTTACAAGCTTGGCCTCGCGGCCTTTTCATCTTTTCTCCTTCGAAAGAAATAATTAATTGTTTCACCTTACGTCCCTCCTGAGGTAATCCTTTCCCAATTTTTCCATTACTCATGTTGTCATGATAATGGTTTTCCAGAATCTTCTTTTTTACTTTTCTTTCTGTTTGCTTACTCGGGTTATCCTTGATTACTTAATTAACGATTTTTTGTTTTGTACGTTTTCGTGTACTTCGACCAGAGGTAAGCTATGAAATTTTTAACAAGGGGTCGCTCTACTTTTCCCTCGAGAATCGTATGAACTAGTACCCTAGTAATGTGTCACCCCGATAACGTCACTTCTATAACGCTATGTGTGTACTAGCATACTGACGAAAATGGAGTGCGTATTGTGTTGGAAAAGCCTCCAGAACATGTCACGCGCTTCGTGCTTTATCGTGAGTATTCGAGTGATTGTACATTCAAGTTCAAAAAATTTAGTTACGCGACGTGATATTCCAAATTTAATCGCCATTGCTTGATGGGCATCACTTCGTCGCTTTACAAATGTATGTAATGAAAAGGATTTCAAGGTATTATATTTTCTTTTTGAACAAATAGTTACCAAGAAGAACAAGGGGCTCGCAAATCATAGAATAATTTAACAAAGGGCTCGTGCGAGCCCCCGCGAGCCTCCTATAGCTTACCACTGACTTCGACTATTTCTGAACATATTATCATGAATCCGTTCTCGCCATGATCTCTCCAATAATCTCCTTTACATCTGACCCTTTTTCAAATTTTAATTCGTTGATTTCTTGGTTTCGAATTTTCAATTATTTGGAAATTTTAAATTTAAGAACCTCAGCAATATCGAAGCTATTATTTAATTCTTCTTTTAATTTTGTAATTATACTGATGAGCAAATACTAGGCCTGAGACCTTAGTATGTGTTATGTTTATTCGTTTCGGTAATAAGTTGAATAAGAAATAAATGATAAAGCATCAAAATTAGACGAATAAATAAAGAAGAAACTATACAAAATAAGTAATAAACATGAAAAATAAATTAAAATATTAACAAAAGCATCAGATATAGCATGAAATTATGGTTCTAGGGCAATTCGTCACAGGACAATTCGTCGCGGACAATATCTCGCGGACACTTCGGCGCGGACAATTTGGGGGAAAATATGGTAGCAGGACAAGTTTATCATTATTTATTAGCAAGTGTTAATCCATTATAATGTTGGGCTAGACCTGAATTCTAGATCCAAATCTTGAAAATGTGACGAAATCTGGTGGCACATAACACGCACACCTAGCATTAAGTTTATTTAAATAAAATATATACCACATAAAATAAACAAATGATAATAAAGAGTAAAAATAACCAAAAAAGAAACATCTGAATTAAGAAATAAAACAAAACAAATCCAAGAAGTATCACATGAAAATTGACTCAAATATAACATAAAACACTAAAGTACAAAAATGACTCGAATGAAGTCGAAAAACTGTAAAAAATCTAAAATAAAAGAAAGTTCTAGACAAAAACCCAGAACAACCCATAAAAATGGTGAAATCCATCATGGATGCCATCCAATACAATAAAAGTTAATCAAAATAAATAATTTAGTTTAAAAAATAAAAATCTTGAAAATGAATCCATAAAAAACGATTCAAAAATAAAAATAAAAATTAATTTGATATGGAATGTTCTGGAAATGCCCAAATCCATCATGGAGGCAAAGTTGATAGAAAATAAATCAAAAATAAAATTTTAAAATTAAAAACAAAAATTATGGCACAAAAATCGCCATCAAATCGTTAAAAATAAAAAATAGAATGTTCTAGAATTAAATAGAATTCGAGGTTTTTTTACTGCATCAATGCACACACACGTACTCGCAAACAGAAAATAGGTATATATATACCGCCACATTTCGATCACAAGTTTAATCTCTATTGTCAAAAGATTTGTTTACTGAACTGATATCAAAACCATCTTGGAACAGTAAGGATTTATTTATTGATATATTATTGTTATTGTTGATTATGTTCACATTTGTTAATTGATAATTCATGTTAACCTTAGTTTTGATTTCATTTATGCTTATGCAAAAGTGATTAACTTCGCCGTGAGCATAACATTGCACGCGACCTTAACCAGCCTTGCATCCAAATTTCTTTATAATTCAACTTCATTGATAGGTCCACAACCCACAATGATTGCGGGTCCATGACCCGCCATGCAATAAAATGATTTTTCTCTACCAGAGGTCACCACGAACAAATGGTGTTCAACCAAAGAGTAGGGCGCATAAATCCAGCTTGGTAGTCAGCAAAGTCGTAGGGGCTATGCGGACGAATTAACTTATAATAATTAAAGGGTCTATGACCCCTACATAACCGTATGGCCTATCGTAGTGAGTCCAGTGTGGCCACGAAAATAGGCAAATTTAAATTAAATCGACTATTTTCCACAATGTAATAACACTCCTTAACTTACATCCAAAATCATACATTATTACACCATACTAGGTCTCGATAAACGGAGGAAAGCTACAGACTTAAAATGATCACAGTTTTACAGCTAAATAACACTCAATGTAGTCGATTAATTCTAACTTATGAAATGTTATTATGTATAATAGCAGTATGATCTCATATTTTGTATTTATACTTACTATAACATTCCTCATGGACTTTGGGTCGATAAATCATTTCATATTATTTCAATAATTTAACCAACCGTATGTTTTAACCCATCAAAATTTCATAGTTAATAGCATATTAATAAATTACTCGCAACCTAAATTATAAAATCAGATATACGTAACAGACTTATGGGAGCATAATTGGTATTTTCTCATAAATACCACCCTCAAGTCGTAGGATAGTCGAAAATAATGTTCATAATAATGATGTAACATACCCATATATATGTATATCAGAACTAGGAAAGCATAATTTATATTATTACATAAGTACCCCCTTCAACTATACATTAGTCGAAGTTAGATATCTTTTTGTTTAAATAATTGGAGTTGGCGGTATTTGTGAAAAATTAAAAACTTATTATTTATAAATACTTTTATTAAATATATATTGTTGGTTTCCAGATTTTTGCTGAGAAATTTAAAGATGGATTTAACTGGCGACCACACCGAAAATCAGAACATCAACGCCATTTAGAAATCGACAAAATCGCTAATGGAATGCCTACTTAAATCATGCCAAGACATGCTCACACTGAACATCAGACGATATGATGGACGAAGTTTAAAAGAAGCCGAAGAATGGTTCAGGGATATAGAAGAATGGCTGCTGGCAAATGGACAGCGATTGACAAGCGCTTTCGATGTGTTATTGGTGGCAGAACAAGAGACATTGTGGGGAAACGTCAGAGAAACAGAAACGACAGATGTGAAAGCCAAAGCGAGGTTCTTACATACGTTAACAATTACAAAATCAATAACTGACAAAATCAGAGAATTGGCAGCTATGGAACAGGAAGATGATGAAAGAATTCTTGCAATATAAACTAAATTATTTGTATTGTCCAATTTCTTATATATTTAAGGAACCAGTAACTTTGGAAAAATGTTTCTACAATGTTCGATTTTCCAAAATCAAGTTCAATGATAAGAGATCCTTTTGCAGCTTTTGAGATACGGCTAAGGGAAGTTTTAGCTGAAGTTGTAAATTCAGGACGATCAGAAGAAGATATTGTTCAAGACCTCATCGCAAATAAAACACGCGATTCGAGACCTCAGGGGATACTACTGACGAAACCAGAAACAAAAATTGTAGAAACGAGATTATTGGTGAAAACCCTTGAAAGTAACAAAAATGGAAACAATAAAGCGGAATTTATTAAAGCAATCGGTCAAAGAACATACGCTAGCGTGACTGATGGAGGACAGATGAGAATTCAAAAGAATACCCAAGATCCCATGCCTACATCACCACAAAAACGACTATCAAAAGAGTCATTTAGTCACCACAGATCAAGAAGAGACGAACATCCTATACGCGGACAAATACAATACGAAGGAAATAACCATGGTCGTCGAGAACAATCCACAAGAGAACAATTCTTGAGAAATGCGAGAATCCAGAATAGCTCAGAAAGGAAGCTGTCAACAATATCCATGAAGAATATAGCAAGGAGGCTTTACAACGAAAGTAGAGGACTACCACAAGCATCGGTCCCAAAATTAAGGGTAGGTGATTGTTTTTGTTGTGGCGAAAGGGGACACAGAAGGTATAAGTGTCCACTGGGAAATAAATGTCTGATATGTGGCAAGGAAGGACACGGGTTTCGAGATTGTTTTTCATTACGGAAAGAGGTTCCACACCGATATCAAAGGATAGCGTACATAAAAGAAGAAGATTCAAAATCTGAAAGAAGAGATTACACCGAGAACAGCCACGATTTCAGAATGGCTCACATTGACATGGAAGATAGACACAATGTCCTTGAGAAATATACTATATTGAGAGAAGACTGAAAAAACATCAGCGATTCCATGGGTTTCATTTCGTCCACGACAAACAGGAAGAAAGTGGAAGAGATCGTGAATGCAGAAGTACCAAAATGTTCAAAACAATTGAGATCGTTTCTCGGATTAATGAACTACTATAGAAGTTTCATCAAAGACTATGCCAAAATCGCCGAACCATTATACGCAGCAACATCTGGATGCGATAAAGATATAAATTGGACTAAAAAATGCAATAAGAGCTTTTAAACTCTGAAGAGACGGTTGTGCGAAGCACCTATCCTTGATTTTCCAAGAGAATATAGGACTTTTATCCTAGACACAATATCCTAGTTTCGGAGACATTGGTACAGTTTTGAGTCAAATTACAAAAGATGGAGAAGAATTTGTCATAGCTTATGGCTCGAGATATATGTCATCACATGAAAAGGGATACTGTGTAACCAGGAAAGAACTGCTCGCCGTGCATGAATACGTCATGCATTTTAGAGAATATCTGTACGAGAAAATATTCATAATTCGCACCGACCGCAAAGCATTGGTTTTCATGAACACTACAAAAACGCCAATCAGTCCGCAGTTCCAAACATGGTTAGCTAACCTGTCGGAATATGATTTTGAACTAAAATATCGGAAAGGCGAAGAACACTCGAATGCAGATGGACTATCAAGATTAAAAAGTATGATTTGCACGCAATTTTTCAATTTAAATGATGTCTGTCTATGATCCCATAGAAGGTCTGTATACGGAAATTGTCACTAGCACTCAAATTAAAACTCATATAAATATGATTCTCATCCATCACGATGTCGTGAAATATTGCCGCACATGTTTGCGCTTTGTACATTCTGGTGGATTACAGGTAAGCATACATTTTACCTATTCGTGCTGTTTCCAGCGTAACCCGGGTTTTGTACCGACCCCTGCCAGTAAGCAGCGAGAGATATTGGAAAATGGATGTACACGGGAGAAAAAGAATTGTTTTCCTTTTAACGTAAAAAATACACGAATTGATGGAGGATTAATAACAGTAGAAAAGAACAAAAATATCTTAATGTTAGTCCCAGAAACATTTACAAGCCTGTTAACAACAACCCTTTATGAAGAACTATGTCACATTGGAGTTAAGAAATTATTTCATTATATGGAAAAGATATTTTATTGGCCAAAAATGCAAGAAACAATCCAACTCTGTTTACGATGTTGCGAGATCTGGGCTAAGAGAAAGATCGACTAGACAGGAACCAAGGAAACGTTTATTTCTAGATATAGCTCTAAATTCCTAGAACATATTGTTATAGATGTGGCTTACATGAAAGTAAACTCCATAAAAAATATATGGTAGTAATGGTGGACCGGTTTAGCAAACTGGTTTCTTTAACTGCAATCACAAAGCAAGACGAAGGGACAATTTTCAAAACGATACTTTATAGTTGGATCTATCGATTCGGAAAACCGAAGAGCATTTTAACAGATAGAGGCCAAAATTTCGAAGGGAATTTCATAAGACAGAAGCTACAGAAACATGGAATCAAACAGGAATTCAGCTCACCTTACCAGTAGCAATCAAATTGTTTAGCCGAACGAGCCATACGAACGATAAGAGATCTTATTACATTGGCAGGTGGATGTGAAGAGAGAAACTGGCACGAACTTCTACTCAGAATAGAGTTCACTATAAATAGCAGTCGACAAAGTGTTACAGGTTTATCATCATTTGAGATAATTTATGGACGAGTGTTAACCTACACTCTAACCTGAAACAAGCCGAGATATCAAGAAGCAAAAGAATCGACGACGTGAGATTTAACTCGAGTAAAGCCACCGACACTATGAGAGCTATGGATAAGACAAAGAAGGGGACTCGTGTTTTCGAGGTGGGGAGGAGGTATTCGTACGTAAAGAGCCGCAGAACAGGCACAAAGATTGTATGCAATATGATGGCCAATATAAAATCGTCAGATTTCTATCACCTCATCGAGTCGAACTACATTCACAAGAACAAACGAAAGAAAGAAGAATCGAGTGGCTGAAGAAGTGGAAAAAGGGAGTGTTAGATATCTTAATTTGTTCTAATAATTCAGGTGGCACGTTTTTGAAAAATTAATAAAACTTGTTATATGATAAATCTATGTCAGATTTCAAGATGGATTTAAAGTTGGATTTAACTATTATTATTATTATTAGTATATGGCCCGCCAAACCTACAAAAAGATAAAATTGGCACACATGTACAGAAAAGTTGGACAGCGCTGCCCTAGAGTATAGTCAAAACGATGACCGGTTTCAAACCGGGTTTTCAGAAACGGTTACCGGTTTCGTATAAAATCCGGTTTTTACAACCCTACTATAAAGTGATGATTTCTTGGTAGCAGCATTTATTATTTAAAACATAATAAAATGATAATTTAAGCCTTTTATTGTTTTATTATTATTATTATTATTATTATTATTATTATTATTATTATTATTATTATTATTATTATTATTATTATTATTATTATTATTATTATTATTATTATTATTATTATTATTATTATTATTATTATTATTATTATTATTATTATTATTATTATTATTATTATATTCAATATAATATCCTAACCACTGCCTGCATCTTTCAACATTAAAACGGATTTAAAATGACTAATAAGTTGTTCATCTGATTCATCTAAAAAAGTCTTCGTTGTCCACCTTATAAAATAAAAACATAAATAAACATACTTTTTTCACATGATTTGGAACAAGAACTTCGCACAGTTTTTAAAAAGCAAAGACCCATTATTGCCCAATTCGCACATTCCCAAAGTTTATCATTGCATCGAATTTTCCTCACTAAAAGTAACAAAACGGTATTTAAAGAATTTATGAAAATTCACTAGTTAGAAAATGATAAATTTACAGACTGGGAAGAAAAGATTTTCCAATGGAAATATATAATTTATTAAAAACCAAGGGGGTTCCACAGAAAAAGATATTCAAGAAATACAAATTAATTAAAAATAAATGAATAATAATTTTTTATGTATTTTTTATAATAATGTTCTATAATAAATTTTTTATTGAAACATTTGGGAAACCCGAGCGGTAAACAAGTGAATAATTTAATTAGATTTCCTTTCTAAATTATTAGTTTTAAATTACCAAAACGATATCTGTGAACAAAGAAGAGAGGACGCTTATTCAATTATAGTAGTGGGGATATATCCCTCACGACCACAAGCCTCCCACTGTTTTCATGTTTTATACCTATTTTTCCCCCATAAACGTAAAAAAAAACACTTAAAACCCCTAAAAACCTATATATTTTAATTTCTTTATTCTGAAGACATTTTGGTTTCAAAATAAAGACTTAAAAAAAACAACAAAAATATTAAAAAAACAACAAAAATATTAATAAAACGGGGAAAAAAATACTGATAAAACTATGAAAAACGTTTGTCGGCTTGCGGTCGTTAGGGATATAAACACACTACTTGAGGATGTCAACTAGCAAGTTGCTATTTGACTAATTTATAATTTTATAAATCTTAATCTTGAAGAATAAAAAATTTTATGAAAATAGTAAAACTGCTCTGAGAGGACAGTGGTATTTTTTTTTTTTTTTTCACTGTCCTCTCAACAGTTTTTTTTGATCCGGATCATTTTTTTTTATTTCAACCTCTTTCGTTTATCAAATCTCTTCCAATATACAAGCTGGCCAGACTTATATATCAGAATCAATTCGATAATAGCAGCACACCTTATTATTCGCTTCTCGCTCACGAAGTCGATTTCATCGGCGTTTTAAGTGTGCTGCTCGAAAGTACAAATGAATTCGAAAGTGAATCCGAAAGAGGTCCGAAAACAACTGAGAAACATTTCGAAATAAATGTGCACATTATAGAATCGATCCGGGGGTGTTCGAAAGACTGGTGGCGATAATTACCGGTTCGCCACCATCACCCGTTTCAATATTTTTTTTTTCATATTTATCTTTAAAAATTAATTAATTAATAAATAAATAAAATAAACAAGATTTATTTCCTAAGATACCCACACTATATATTTTTTTAATATTTATTTTCAAAAATTATTTTCAATATTATTTTCAAATTTTTAATATTATTTTATGTTAAAAAAAACTAACCGTAGTTAGGATTTGAACCGCTATCCATTTGAACCACTGTGCCAGTCTAGCCCACTGCGCTATCGGAGTTCGGATTTTTGTCATTTTTTAAATTTTTATTATAAAAATGAATAATATAAATCTTAAAATTCAAGAAAAAAATAAATTAAATCTTGATTATAATAAAGAATTTACTCATGAAATCAAGAAAAATGATATTTTAAAAATCTCGCCAACTTCAGGATCTATTGCAAACTTAAATCGTAGGGGTGATATAGTTTTTCAATCTCTTCAAACATCAAACCCAATAGATATTTGTAATGCCAAATTATATTATAAAATTGAATTAGAAATTGAAGCAAACAAAGATATAACCCTAGAAAATAATTTCTTTCCAAATTTATTCTCCAACATGAGATTAAAACTAGGATCATCAGAAATTGAAACTGTTTTGCATCCAGGAGTATATTCTACAATGTTAAATTTTATTTTAACTGGTTGTGATTATAAAAACGAATATGGTGAATTAACAGGTTGGATTCCTGATGTTAATAAAGGGGATTTAGATAAAGATGGTTTAGATATAAATTATGCTTACTATAAAAGAGTTGAACTTTATAAGTTGAAAAAATTTGAAGGTTATTTTGAATTAAAACACTTGTTCGGATTCCTTCAAAACTATAACCGGGTGCTCCATAATGTTTTTATAGAACTCATCTGTAATAGACTAGAAGGTGATAAAAGATTGTTCTATGGAGCTGCAGATACAAAAGCTAAATTAAAATTATCAACACTTGAATTGCATATACCTGAATGGACATTAAACCCACATTCTGAAATCAAACTCCTTGAAAGATTAAATTCCAACAAATCTATAAATGTAAATTATTTAAATAGAATCTGTAGTGAATTTAGTATGACAGAGGGTTCAACATATTCTATAAAGGTAGCAAATTTAGCATACCGACCAAGATATATCTTGATTGGATTCAAAGAAGTAGATTCATCTTTCCAAAAAAATAACAATCTATTTATTCAAAAGATTGGAGATGATAATTTAAAAACAATCCAAATTCAATTAAATAGTTCTTATTATCCAATAAATAGAATGGAATTTAATATTGAAAATAATGAAAACATATTCCCATATCTAAATTATATTGAAACATGTTATGATTTCAAAGTTGAACCGCAATTAAGTTTAGAAGATTTCAAAAATTTATATTCTATATTTTGTATAAATGTTTCAGACCAAGATGATCGCCTAGCCATAAATAATGTTGATGTTACACTTCATGTAACAAAGGATTCTAATTTTAAAGCTAAAGTATATACATTAATATTAGAAGAAAAGAAAATAGAAATGAAATTATATGGTGGAAAGATTTTAATTATTGAAAATGTTAGGGGAGATTCTTCATAAGTAGATTCCCCCATAAAAAAACTTTTAAAATGAGTAAATATTGGAGATGCGAAACTTGTAATTGTCAAGTTACAAAACACCATAAAGCAAGTCATTTAAAAACTAAAAAACATATAGGAGGCGACCTACAATCTTCAAAAACAACATCTAGAATCTTGAAACTTTTTACTAATGAAAAATATCCAGGTGAAAGACATTTATTCCATCACAACTATACTGGACCTGGAACTCGATTAGATATTAGATTAGATGAAAATAATAATCCTAAACCTGGAGAAGAACCAGTGAATAGAATCGATCAAGCAGCTTTAAAACATGATATTGCTTACAATTCAACAAATCTTAGAGATAGACACATTGCAGATGTGAATTTAATACATGATTTAAATAATATTCAAAATCCATCAAGCAAGGAAAAGATTCAAAGAGCTCTAGTTAAATTAGCAATGAAAGGTAAGATTTTCATAGGAGCAGGACTTCCTAGAAAAGCAAAAGATGTTGCTAATAAAAAGATTATCGAACAAGCAGAGATTGAAAGATCCCTCGAGAGTACAGCCAAGACTAGTTTACAAACCCCAACAGAATCAGAAATAAAATATGCCAACGAATTACACCATGAATTTAGAAAAAATAAAAAATATTTAAAAGTTCAAGTACATGAAAAAGATCAAACATGGTCTGCAGATTTAGTCTTTATGCCAACCAAATCATCAGACCCTGAAAAATATAAAATAATTTTAACAGTAATAGATTTATATACAAGATTTGCTTTTGCAAGGTGTTTAGAAAATAAAACAGGATATTCTATTACAGAAGCATTTGAAAATATATTTGAAGAATATCAAAGAATTCCAAAATATTTATGGTGTGATAAAGGAACAGAATTTTATAACAAAGTTTTTACAAAGTTTTAAATGAAAATGATATTAAATTATATTCAACAGAAAACGAAGGAAAAGCAGTTGTGGTTGAAAGATTAAATAGAACATTAAAAAATAAAATGTGGAAATATTTTACTGCTATTGGAAAACAAAAATGGAACAATGAATTGTTACAAAAGATTGTAAATGAATATAATAATGATGTACATAGTTCTATAAAATCAACACCTTTAAATGCTTCCATGAAGCCTGAAACCATTAAAGTGGTAAATATTGAAAATGATGTTATTGTTGATACAACCCCTATAAACCAAAGTTTAAAATTGGTGACCGAGTAAGAATATTTAAATATAAAAATAAATTTGAAAAAGGATTCACAGCAAAATGGACAAATGAAATTTTTATTATAAATAAAATACATTATACAACTCCAATAACATATAGCATCATTGATTTAAATAATGAAAAAATATTAGGTAGATTTTATAATAATGAACTACAGAAAACAGATTTTTAAGTCGACAAGCCCTAAAACAAACTTTTCCATATTTCAGCTTCTTCTCTATCCAAATAAATATAATTATATTTTTCTTTCCAATGATTATCAACAAACATATCAAACATATTCTTATCAGGTTCAACATTTGAAAATAAATCATTATAAATCATATTCTTATCACGCTTGTCTAATTTAAAAAATATAAAACAATTAGAATTATTTCTTATAGAGTTTTTATCTAAAGCATAATATGTTTGAGATATATAAATAACATTACAATTATTATGTCGACCTCGTGTAAAGTAACTCTTTTGAATCTCTTGATTTTTCATATTAACAACATCATCAAATATAACTAGATTCTTTTTATCTTTAGGAAGTAAATCACAATGTAAAACATCTTCAGGTTTATTAGAGAATAAGATCTGGATTCCATCCCCTATATAATCATTTTTATTACTAATATCTGATTCTAAAATCTTTTCCTTGTACCAATCAACCATATCACAAGGATGAAAAACCTCTTCGGGATATGTATGTTGATTTTTAAAAATATCAATTATAGCTTTTTTAGTTAATTTATTTTCAAATCCACATTTCAAAAGTTGTAATTACGGTTGGTTAATGGTTGTAGAATAAAAGATTAAATTATTATAATCCAAAAAACCATCTTCTAATAACATTCTCATAAGAAGAACATTCTTTCCACATCCAGAAGATCCAATAATTAAGCATCTAAAATTATCAGGAAATACTTTATTATTAAATTTAGATTTATGTCTATTTAAAATTGGTTTCCAAGTATCCATTTTTATTTATTATAAAATGACAATACAAAACCCTACAGAGGAATCTTTGCAAGAATTAATAAATTCAAATAAAAATAAATCAGTAGTAATCTCTGGTAAAAAATATTTTATTGGAAAACATGTAAAAGAACAAGTTAGAGCGAAGCTCCACGAAGCTAAAGAAGGTGGTATTCTTCCATTAGCTGCTTTAATACCTGCAATCATTGCCGGACTATCAGGTGCTGCTGGAATAGCTGGAGGAATTGCAACTACAGTTCAAAAAGCTAAAGAATCTCAAAAGACAGACCTAGAAAAAGAAAAACTACAAACTGAAATCGATTCAATGAAGAAGGTAGGGCAAGCTAAAGGGGGAGTGTCCGTTGGAAAGGGTCTCTATCTTAATCCATATGAGGGGAGTCTGCAAAAGTCTCAGGGAAGGGGTCTCTATCTTGATCCTTATAAAGGCCGTGGTTTAAATGATTTTTTAAAAAATCAAATTTCATCATCTGAATCTTTATCTTCAAAAGATAAAGATGATTTTAAAAAAATATGTAAATCTTTAAAGAATGGATGTCTTTGTAAAATTCAAAATGGTAAAGGTTTATACTTGAAACCCTTTCCAACGGATCCTTTACCAAAATGATACCATTTTAATACCATTAAAATGGTATATGAAGAAAGATTAGCACTTTTAAAAAAATTACAATCAGAACAAGATAAATATAATAAAAAAGATACAACTCAACACGCTGAATCTATAATATTAAATGAGGTAATCCAACAACAACAAGGACCAACAATTAAAGCCATAAAAGAGTTAGAAGTTTTAAAATTTAAAGAGTTGGAAGATAAACAAGATTTAAAAGAATTACCATGGTTGGAAGATTTAAATATAAAACCTCTTATACTTGATCCTAAAATTAATGTGAGTTTAAGTAAAACAATTAAACCTACATTTAATATTAATGTTGAAGGATATCAAATAATAACAATTAATAAACATGACTTTCTGTTATATTTAAATTCAGAAAATAAATCACGTATTCATTCACAAAATGTTTATAATACTAAACACCTAGACTTTGAATTTACAGATGACTTTTATAAATTACTTTGTGGATATCCCTCAGAGAATGTTGATCTTCTAGAAATTAAAAAATATTTAAATTTAATAGAATTAGTACATGGTAGTGCTAAAGCAAAACATATTCAAGATTTAAAGAAATATTTAAATAAAAATGAAAGGGGTTATATTGTCACAGAAGGAGAGGGCCAGGGTCAGGGCCAGGGAAAGGGTAAGGAGATAAACCCAATCAATCTTTTTATTGAATTAAGAAAACTATTAGCAGCTAAAAAAGCAGGACATAATAATTTAGATTCTGATATTTTAAAGATTTCTAAAGATTTGTTAAAACAAGGAATAATTTCAAAAGATAAATTTAATAAGTATACGAAGTTATAAATACGAAGTTATAAAATATAAAATGACTCCTTCAATATTAGATTTTTTAAAAACATTTGGAATAAATGCAAAAACAAATTTTGATTTAAAAGATTATGCAGATTATTTAAATTTAAAAATAAAAATATTAATGAATGATGAATTGTCGAGTCTGAAAGAAGACACTCCAAAGAATATCATTATAAATTATCAAAATTCAAATGAAAAAGGATCTCATTGGGTTTGTATATATAATAAATCTATTTACTTTGATTCTTTTGGGATTAAACCCACTAAAGAAGTTGAAGACTATCTCTCGGACTACACTTTTAATTCTTTACAAGTTCAACCTAATAATACTAAAATATGTGGTATTTTAAGCTTATATGTTTTGTATAGATTGAATAAATCCAAAGGAGAAGGTTTCACTTCCTTAATCCAAGAAATTTATAATGATTTAAAATCTATACTATGAAAATGGAGCTTCGCAACCTTCCGGAAGATAATTTAAAAAAAATGGTAAACATAATGTCAGATAAATATTCAAGAACTTTATCTATAAATTCAAAAGAATCAGACTTTACTATAAACTTTCAAGATTCAATTAAATTAGATCAAAATTTAAATTATGAATTAGGACTATTATGGTTTTGTGCTTATAATACTATTTTTAATATAACTAAAGATAATAACATATTTTATTATATAAGCCCAAAATCTACAGATAAGATTATAATAACAATCGAACCCGGAGCTTATGAGATAAAAGATTTAAATAATATACTTTCTAAAAAAACAAATGGAGTCATTAAAATTAAAATGGATTTACCAACTTCAAAATGTATAATGACTTTAGAGAATATAGGAATTCATTTTCAAAATAATAGTTTCTTTAGAACAATTTTAGGATTTACACGAAACCATTATATCACACCTGTAGTTGAGAATATAACATCAGAAAATATTATAAAAATAATAAATACAAACACAATAAATATTCATTGCGATTGTATAACTGGTTCTTATAATAATGGTAAACAAACAAATGTTTTATATTCCTTTCCCTCAAACACAGTTCCTATGGGATATAAAATAGTTGAAAGAATGAATCCTCCAAATTATTTACCTTTATGTAGAAAATATATAATGGATATTAATTTTAAAATTCTTAATCAAGAAGGAGAATTGATTGATTTTAATGGAGAAGAGATTTCAATGTATTTACATTTGAAACAGGTTTGAATACGAAGTTCCACATGTCATTTTAAATTATTAATAAATGAGTTCTTATATTCCATGTAATAGAGGTGGTGGAACAATAAAAACAGGGTTTAATACAGAAGAAATATTAACTTTAACAGAAAATAAATATATTAATGAAAGAGGTGATTCAATGAAGGGTGATTTAATTTTAAATGGACACAAGATAAAAGAATTATCTTTTCCAACTGATGAAGCTGATGCAGTTAATAAGAAATATGTAGATGGTGTTAAAAAATATACTGATTTAACAACAACAAGAATTGAAAGTTCATTAACAACAAAAATTGATTCAATGGAATCAAAGCTTAATAATATCGAACAACGATTTAATGATAAATTTGACAAGTTACAAAGTCTGTTAACTGAACAAGTTGTAAAGTTAAATACTACCATATTAAATTCTAAAGATAAACAAATTATGAATACTAAATTTAATACAATATATAATATAATAAATGAGATGATTACATCATTTAATAAAAGACTTGTCAAATTAGAATCTCATACAACACACATTAACACCACACATAGTATTAGAAAAAGAGCTGCTGAATTAGAACAGAATAAAACATTATTACCCCATACATATAAACATTTTATAGAACCAACTTTAATAACAACAAATAGTAAAGAATGGAGTGTTTTTATGGTTGTAAAGATTATTGATCCTTTTTTCGTTTGTTTGATGATGATAATGAAAGAATGAAATGGTTTGTGAAATGTGATTATAATAGTAAGCTTGAAAAGGGTGATGTTATAATGACTAGTTATGATTTACCACACGGAGATTGGTATGTTAATACTCATTCACATGGACTACATAAAGTTAAAAGTAAGAATATTCATTTTTCTAGTTCACTTGTACAATATATATATTTAATATTTTATGAAAAAAAGGTTGATGTTGATGAAGTTCGTAAAGCATTGATGGAATTGTATAAAGATATTCTCTCAACAAGAGTTTCTTTTGATATCCGAGTATTGGTGCCAGATGGTGCTCAGAAGAATAAAGTCTTATTTTTTTAATTAATAAAATGGACAAAGTCCAAAAAATGGAAGAAGTAAGAGAAGAAAAAATTTATCCAGAGCTCCCTCCAGAATTGAGATCATCAGGATATTATTCTTCCAAGGCCTCGGCTCCCACAGAACTTGAAATTATGAGAGTAAAAGAATTTAAATCAGAAACCTTACATTTACAAGATTTATTAAAGCATTATAAAAAGGTTAAAAATAGATGGAATAAAGGGAATACAGTTTTAAAAATTATAGGTTATTCTTTAGGATTTACATCTGCAATATTAACAGTTATTTTACCTATAACTTTACCAGTTTTAACAATAGCACCTGTAATACTTGGAAGTATTTCTGTAGCTGATGGTTTCTTGACTGAAATAGTTTCATTATCTTATACTTCTAAAAAGAAAAGTTTATATCGTGAAGTTTGTTTATCAATAGAATTAGGAATCTCTAAATTATTTTTATTTCAATTAAAAGCTTTGGAAGATGGAATCTTAACTGATGATGAAATAATGAAATCAAATCAAATAATACAAGATATTAAAAATAATATTAATAGATTAAAAAGTGCTAATGTTATAACTAATGAATATTCTAAAAAAATTAAACGAGAGAAGTGGCTAAAGAATCATACATAAAAAAATTTATTGCCCTTCAAAAGGTTGATGTTGTCACTCTTAAATTAATTGTTGACATTTTTAAAAGAAAAAAATCATTTGATAGAATCTGATGTTAACTTTTCGAAATTAGTTTTTAGAACCTCTTTATGATCTTTAAATTCTTTATCACTTAGACCTTTTATATATTCAGGATCAGTATTAAAATATTTAAGTTCTAAACATATAGGATTAAAAACTTGAGAATATAAAGGTCTGCCAATCCTTGGGGATAAATGATCTCAACTCTATAAATATCAAGATCAGTAAGATTTAAATCATAGACTTTATTTATTTTATCAAGACTTTTTATTATAGGGATTAAATCATTTCCTATAGGTAGTGTTGTCTTTAAATCACTTAGGATGAATCTTTTGTCATCATAATTTGATAATGATACTTTTTGGGATTCTATCAAGTAGATATCATGCTTTTCACTTTTAAGTTGATGTACTTCATCAATTTTATCTTTATGACCTGGATTCAATGTGTCTTTATAATCTTGATGAGAAAGTTTCCTGGCTACACATCTCTGAATTCCTTTACATCTGTTATCCTTTACAGGTTTCTCTTCATTAGGGAATATAGGATATCTATGTGTAATGCTTTCTTCTGTATCTGGGGTTTTAAATATAAATGTATGCTCTTCAAATTTAGGTTTTGTAAATGTTTCGTATGAATATTGTTTAGCACGAATAAATATTCCATTTTCTATTGGAGTATTTGGTTTTTCATCTTTAAATGAAAATAACTCTCCAGATGAATTTATTAAATTTGAAAGTATAGGATTTTCAGATATATCTCTTTCAAGGTCCTCAGTTCTTATTGTTAAAAACATTGAATCTGTATCCATTGCATGCATTGCTATATTCGATCCATATATGGGATGTAAGACATTATAATATGTTTCATACATTTGCAATTTTGAAAGTTCTAAAATTGCAAAGCCTATAAATATTGGTTTATTATATGTTTTCTCAAAATTCTGTAGTTCTACTGCAGTAAGATTTTCAGAAAATACTTGTGCGTTTTTAAATGTAGGCTTTCCTAGCATACGATTATAACGGGCTACATCTTTTTCACTATTTGTCAAGAGTTCTATATTAGTATACTTGTCCACATTCTCCATGGTCTTGCCAAAGACTGAATTGTTTAAAAGTTTATAACCATTGTCTTTTAAAAGGTTACCTTCTCTTTTTGCAATGTTTCTACAACGGATGTTCTCCTCGATGAAAGTCTTCATGAATGCTGCTTGTTTAAATCTTATGACACTATGAACTTTTTTTAATATCATTCCTTGTGAAAGATAAAACTGTAGGAGTCTATAGTGACAAAGATAATAAGTTCGATCTGTTTGATCACAAAGAAGTTTCATTGTTGGAGGTTTATCTTGTGAGATTTGCCAGGATGAAAGTTCTTGGACATTAATCTTTCTTCTTATAGGGGCTAAAGGGAAATGTCTTGTTCCTGATTTTATATCCTGAGGATATTCGAGGTCACATTCTATAAAGTATCCTATTGGAGAATCTTTAGGAGTTGCACGTATTTCTTTTATAAGGTCTTTTAAGATGGATTCTTCTTCTTCAGAGGAACTCGTGTCAGAGGAGTATATCTCATGAAAGTCACTCATTGGTAAATATTGAGTCATAATTCCTGAATATAAAGCTGTTGCATCTATATAAAGTATAAATAGAGGATTTTTCATTCCTTCTAATACTTCTTTTAGTTCCTCATTGTTAAGTTTTATATAAGGATCATTAGGGTGTTTAGAGAGTCTTCGGCTAGTAGTTATTGCATTTCTAGCTTTTATTTCTCTATTCCCCATTACTGAGGATACTCCTCCTCTAATGTTTGTTTTAATTAAATTAAACATGTCTTGCTCGGTTAAAAGATCTATAATTTTATCAGATTCTGGAAGATCTGAAGTCCAAATGGTATATAACAACGGTGGGCAAATGCGGCTCTTAGAGCCGCATGCGGCTCTTCGTTGAGTAAACTGCGGCTCTTTGATAATTGAATTTTTGATAATTGAATTTGAAAATTGAATTCGATTTTTTTATTTTGAAATTTTTTCAACTGAATTTTTAAAAAAAAATTTTTTGTTGCAATTGTATTTTCATGGTTAGTTCATTTTTACCTGTGTCACAAAATAGGTGTAAACATAATTAAAATTTATAGTGTCATTCGATGGCGGTATTTAGAATCAAAATTTAATATTTCCTTATTACATTCTACCTTGTTTGATTCTTTTTATAAGCAATATTTAAATAATACATGTCTCACTACACTATATACCAGGGGTGGGCAAGTGCGGCTCTTTGATGAGCCATGTGGCTCTCTAGGACACATTCTATAAAGTATCCTATTGGAGAATCTTTCGGGGTTGCACGTATTTCTTTTATAAGAGTCTTTAAGGATTCTTCTTCTTCTTCTGAGGAACCCAATACAGAGGAGTATATCTCATGAAAGTCACTCATTGGTAAATACTGAGTCATAATTCCTGAATATAAAGCTGTTGCATCTATATAAAGTATAAATAGAGGATTCTTCATTCCTTCTAATACTTCTTTTAGTTCCTCATTGTTAAGTTTTCTATAAGGCTCAGAGGTCTTTGAAAGCATTCTACTATTAGTTATTGCATTTCTAGCTTTTATTTCTCTATTCCCCATTACTGAGGATACTCCTCCTCTAATGTTTGTTTTAATTTGATTAAACATGTCTTGCTCGGTTAAAAGATCTATAATTTTATCAGATTCTGGAAGATCTGAAGTCCAAATGGTATATAACATAGTATCCCAAGCTAAAGAGGGTGCAGTTATATAATTATAAGGTTTAAGAACAAAAGACTTTGTAAATTCCTCAAAGCAATCTGCTAGAATGTAAACATCTAGGGACAAGTACATACTTGTATAATCTCCTAAAGTTTTACAGTCAAACAGGTGAAACATTTTCTGAGCTCGGGAATATTCACTATCTGTAATCCCAGATTTTGAAAGTAGTGAATAAAAGTGTTCTTTCTCTGGTAATTTTGTTTCCTTATATTTTTCAAAGGAGTCAACGTAGTCATAGGGATATATTCCTTTCGCTAAACAAGTCGAGTATTCTTCTGCTGGTATATTATTTTTTTCCAAGAACTCCCGAGTGATTTTAAAATCTTCTAGCTTTAATGTTTTTGCTATGCCATCTAAAGACATTTGGAGAAAGTTTAAGGAATCTATAAATTTTAATTTCCCATATTCAAGTGATTTATATTTTTCCTTTGTTAAGCCAATAACCTTGAAAGAGTTTTTGGCATTTGCTGCTAGATGCTTTATAAATAGATGTACGTCATAACCAAAAAGATTATGAAATATAACTGGTACAAATTTAGGAGTATGACAATTAAGATTACAATCTCTATGGGCTGCTCCTCGATAATTATTTTCACTTTTTAAATGATCGTGATCTATAACCTTAGGATTGGATTCTCCAAACTCTTGTTTGCACATCCAACAGTTGAAAGTATTTTTATATTCTTCTAATTGTTGATCTGAAATATTTTGAGGATACTTTGTTTTTAATGCTTTAAATATTTCATGTTCTAGATCATTTATACTTGTAGTAAAATGGTTTAAAACATCTTCTGAATTTCCTTGAAATGTATATTCTCTAGATTCTATGAGTTCAGGATAATTACTTTTAAATAATAATTTATAAGTAGATGGTAATTGTTTAGTTTTTTTAACACTATTAGGTTTATTATTTTTTCTTAGAAAGGCCTTCAACCTTGTTGGTTTCTCCTTCTGTTTAGAGGCTTTCCATTCATCCATGAGTTTATATTTTTCTATTATTTTTAAATATTGCTTGACTAGATCTTGTTTATGATTTATAGATTCAAAGTCTCCGTAAATTACTCCTAATGTTTGTAATAAATTTGAAAAGTTTTTAAAATACATCCTGGGATCTGTAGGCATTCTAATTAAAGCTGGTGAATCCTTTTCACAAAATCTTGCATGCTTAATCATGGAGTTTTCAGTTGTTGAATAATGAAGACATCTTTTACATGTTCCTCCTCCACAAGTTGGATTCTCTGGTGATGTAAAAGCTTGAAAGTTTTTTATTAAAATATAATGTTGATTATTTTCATGTTCCAAGATCAAAAGATATATCTCCCTATCGCTTCCCTTGTACTTCATTACCCTGTACTTCATAATCAGAAATATAAATTGGAATAATATCTCTGCATCCATGTCCCCATCCTTTAACATGTTCATAAATATTAAGTTTAAGATTATTTAGTTTTTCAAATTCTGGAATGTCTTCTAGTTTCATTGGATGCATGAAGCCTCCTTGGCCTTCCGGTCCCCCAGGGAATATTAATTCATTTTCATATTCTTTGTATTTTGAAACTCTTTGAGGGTTTTCAGCTTGAGGATGTAAATGTGCAAGTATTGACCACATGAAACATTTGTTATCCTTATTCTGCACATTTATAACATTTTTAGATTTAAAGGGTGTAGGAATATAAGATTTAGGATTAGGTGGTAATCCCCTCCAATAATCAATCACTAAAGATTGGAAGGATTGAAATACTAAGTTTGAATCTCCTAATTCATTTTCAATCTCTTCTTGTTTTGCTTCTACTGCTTGAATTATTTCTTTGATGCTTTTATTAAATCCTCTAGTTGAAAATAAATATTTAAAAGGCATTGGGATTTCAACATCTAAAGGAATTGTGTCTTCTTGGGCTCCTTGGGCTCTCCAGTATTTTGCTTTTATTGTGATTTTATATTTTATAACATTATACCTTGTCGGTTTATAATTTTTTTAAAGCCTCACAGAAAGAATCTTTTATATTTTTTTTATTTCTCTTTATATATTCTCCAGGGGTTGCAGGTCCATTAATTTTTAATTTAAATTCATCTATATGATTAAATTATCCCAGTTGTATTTTTCTCTTTCAACATGATCAGGTTCTCCTTCTGAATAACATTCCTCATCCTCGGGATTTTCTTTTATATGTTCTTTTAAATGTTTTAAATAGTAGAAATTTATTTTTGTTGAAAAGTTGCAATGAGGGCATGTAAATACTTCTCTAAGTCTCCCGATACAATTTTCAAAATGTTTATTATATCCTGAATGTAGATATCTTCCTTTACATTTAGGACAGAGTTTGAATTTGTGTCATTAAGATTATTTTCTTTTAGTAAGTGAGCCTTCGACTTACAGTGGGAAATTAATCCTGTTTTACTTTTAAAAACTTTATTGCAAATATTACAGTTCATTTTTAGAATAAATTTTTTTACTGGATCCTATGTTTTCTATTTTTATATTTTTATTTTTTTAATTTTTTATTTTTTTATATTTTTATTTTTTATTTTTTTATTTTTTTATTTTATTTATCACCAAGACCAGCAATCACCAAGACCAGCAATCACCAAGACCGTAGCACCAAGACCTGTATTCACCAAGACCGCATTCGCAAGATAGGATTCACCAGTAATGTATTCACCAAGACCTATAGTTCCTCCGAGAAGTGGGGATATATCCCTCACGACCGCAGGCCGATATACGCTTTTCATAGCTTTATCGGCATTTTTCTCCGTTTTGTAGACTTAAATCCATATTTTTTAAATTTTGCGAAATAGAGCAAAATAAAAAATGTGCGTTTTTAAGGGTTTTTAGTGTTTTTTTGTACGTTTTTTGGGGTAAAATAGCCATAAAACATGAAAACAGTGGGAGGCCTGTGGTCGTGAGGGATATATCCCCACTACTAATTTTGTATATTTACTAGGGGTATGGTCTAGAGCAGGGGTGGGCAAAAGCCGGCCCGTTGAAAAATCCCGTATGCAATTTTTAAATCTCTTTTATGCGAATTTTTTGAAATCCACGGAAAAAAATAAATATCGATCACAAATTACTGACGAAAATCTACACTCGGTATTAAGGATTGCTACAAGTGATTAGAATTCCGATTTTGAGAAGTTATATCAAATGAACATTTGAGATTTCACATTTCCCATTTACTATAAGTATTCTATTTTAACGTTTGATGTTTATCTTTTCTTTTTAAAATTCTAATTACTATTATTATTACAAAATGCAATATAAACATAAAAATGTAATAACTATGTATCAATTAAATATTTTGTATCGTTAAGATATAAATAAATAACAAAATAAAATCTGTCATTAACTGTTTTATTTAATGATCATTAATTTAATATAAGTGCATCATATTTCTTTAAAAATTACGTGACATATTTTACTGGGCACAAATTGTTCGCATGTACTCCCAAGAAGACAATTTCTTGGGCAGGAAAAAAACTCCACCCATAACATTCGCGTGTGCACAGCGTACCCGTTCTCCGGCCCGGGAGACATTTTGAAAATTTCATTTTCGCCCGCGCTTAAAAGTATTTGCCCACCCCTGGTCTAGAGGAATATTTCCTGAGGATTATTGTCCAGGGAGGAAGAGTCCTGATACCGATATGCGTTGTAAAAAAGCTTATTGAAAAAGGTTAATGCAAAATCAATGCAGTTTTTTTACTTGAAACTTTGAAACGCTGTAGCTAGGTTGATACTGAACTGTACTAATTATAAAAAAGAACTATTGGATTTGATACGCTTGTTTCAATGGGATAAAAGTTTGTTTATCCAGTTAACATAAAAACTCCGGCTTTGGTGAAGCGACAAATTTTCGAAAGGCAATTTTGGCAGCATCCTGATTTCTGAGAATTTCTGAAAGTTGTTTAAATGTTTAAAAAGTGGTAGACTTTTAATGAGAGGTCATGTGAATATGGTGGACGAAGCAGAGTTTCCTACCCCAATCCATTACCCTTCTGCAATATTTTCTGCGTGATTTGTTCTCCAGTGTTGTTGACCAATGGCGAACATAGAACTCGAAATTTCTGATGCCTTTCGTTGATCTCAGTGACAATAATTAGCTGATGTTATAGTTTCGGCAGGATTGCAAAAGCTATATTGGATAATAATTGTAGTAGACTACCAAACAGTGACCCTAACCATCTTTTGAAGGAATTTCGATTTTAGAAAGTGTTTCAGTGCGTCATTCTTATCCATCCAATGACTAGAACGCCTTCTGTCACTAAAGATCAAGAAATGGTTGTTACTATTGCCTAGTTGAAGCGCGGTGCAGATCCCGTAGATATATTATTAATCTTTAAATCACTAATTATAGATGACTCAACATTTTTGATAAAATTGAGTTATTTTCTAAGTTATATTATTTTAGCCATTTATTTATTTATAATTAATTTTTGCAGGATTTTTAGGTATTAATAAAAATTTGGATTTATTTCGATACAACATGAATTGCAGTGTTTTTAAAGTAATTAATTAACAAATACAACGCTAAAAATAAACACGCGTGTAAGTTTGTGTGTTTATATAATATAAACATTGATATTTTTAAACATTATAGATGCGTCTATTCATTGCAAACGGATGTAATCAGTTTTGGTAATGACACGCACACACACATTTATTATAAGTAAGTTTAAGTGATACGCCTGTTTGCAATGCATAAACACATCGAATAAAAACAATGAATGGAAAATTGAATTTCAAAAATATGTTTCTGTCAAATGCTTGCGTTATTAAATATGCAATGGATATCGATGAAGCTAAATTAAGAATTTTTGAATCGAAATACCAGGACTCAAATTTCAGGTTCATTACATCATATAATTATTCTGATATTCTCAATGAACCTGATCTTGACGCGGTTGTCATAACTTCGACCGACTGACTTTCATGAAGCAGACGTTTTGCTGGCTTTAGAAAACAGTAATTTTCAAGTTCCTTTGTTAGATACGAAATCAAATATTTTATAATTAAAATTGATTTATTAAAAATTTCAAATTGATTTATTTAAATTTTTAAATTGATTTATTTATATTTTCAAATTAATTTATTTAAATATTCAAATTAATTTATTTAAATTTTCAAATTGATTTATTTAAATTTTTAAATTGATTTATTTAAATTTTCAAATTGATTTATTTAAATTTTCAAATTAATTTATTTAAATATTCAAATTTATTTAAATTTTCAAATTGATTTATTCCAACAAACTTCGTGCGATTAAAAAACTTTATAATTTTAATAGTGGGGTTTTGACTGGTAAAAGTTTGGGGTCCCTGATCTCAATAATCAATGCTAAAATCTGTCCCAAAAAATACCCGGAATAGATTAAAATGAAACACATAAAAAAGAAATATTTTGAAACAATTGGTTGTATTTATTCAAAGTACTCGCCTTACACATTTCAAAAGTGCAACGAATGAGTGCTTCATGTTGTTGATTGAAATATGGCTAATATTGCTAGTTTCATTTTGGATGTCTTCAAAAGATACAATTCGGGTTCTTTTCATTGACAAATTTGGTAAATATGGCATATGATGTGGTAAAGAATAAATATCATCGAAAAATGATATTCTTATGACAAGCTAAAAGTCAAGATTCTCGAATACCATGAGACATTGATTGAAGAGGTCTTCAATAAATACATTCAATCCCAAAGTCTTCGTACACTAAAAATAATTATGGATTCTCTTCCTAAAACCGTACAGGCAATACTGATGGGCTCACGAGTAAAAGACATTGGAAGGAATTAGTCCAACTAGCTGTAAAAATTTCTGAAACTTAGCCTAGAAATATTCCTATGTCTTATCCTGAAAGCTTATAAAAAACAAATCACATCAAAAACATATAATAGCAGGACCGAAGACCTCCTTCTCGGTCTGTTTGTCCCAAATAAGATTCCAACCGACACTTGAAACACCTAACGCTAACTGCGAGAACGGTATGATATGTTACTATCACAAGACCTTTGTCCAAAAAGTACTGAAGTGTTTCATCGGCTGCAAGTGTGAGAATTAAAAACCCAGCATTAACGATTTTTGAAAAATTCAGAAATAATTGGCATAAAAAGTTGTCAGAATAATGAATTTTTGTATCACTTTAATATAATATATAGAGATATTAAATAATTAATATTTGAAATTAATATTATCTAGATTAAATAGGCTCCTAATTAAATGCAAACTAAATAATTCCATTTTGCACACTATAAAATCAATATTTGCTAACTATATTTTGCAAACTAAAAAATAAACATTTGCACACTATTTTTAAAAATATTTGTAAATTATAAAATAAAATTTTCAGATATATTTCAGATAAAATTTATTGTGAATGCTTAAATACAACAATTTATAGACAATTAAACTTCAAATATGTAATAAAATATGAATATGTATTTAAAAATGATTTAACAAAATGTTTTTTTGCTCTTTTCCAGTTTTTGCAAATTTCTTTTCTTCGAGTTTCAAGTTTTAAAAAAACTACTTCTACTTCATTTCCTAAAGAACAGTATTCTGGAACAAAGTCAAACTAGGAACTTTTTTATTGCATTATTGTTCTATCGACAAAGAGTGATCGATTATGAATGAATTATCAAATCGAATTAATTTAAATTAATAGTTTAACAAAATTTCCAATTAGTGTGCAATTATTAAATAACAAATATAGTTAGCAAATATTAATTAAAGTTTGCAATTAATAATTATAGTTAGCATTTATAGTGTGCATTTAAATTGTAGGGGTTTGTATATTATCAAATGTTACATTAAATGACAAAATTAAAACATTTATCAGCATTGTTGGCAATGAATTGAATATTAAAACAAAATATATAAATATAAAAGTTATGTAAAATAAAAATAATCATAAATTCTTACCAGTTATCAATTGTTTCAACGCCATTGTGAAAGTTTATGCCGGCTGAACTATTTTTGATTTGATGAGCGTTTTCATCAATTTGTTGCGCTATAAATTTATCTCGACTGTCCAGTTCATTTTCATGCTGAGCAGCTCGATTCAAACTGAAAATGGAATTAATCAAACTTAATCAAAATCTAATTAATTGAATTAGAGGCAGAAAATCATTACAAATTGCAGAAAGCAAAGAGATCTGAGGGAAATCGTTATTGATAGAAGGAATAAATTGCGAGTAATTTTGATGTTGATGAGATCATTAGTTGGTAATTACATTATTAACACTAGAACTATATTTAGGCATAAATTTTATTATTGTTGTGTAAATAATACAATGAGTAGAAACAGGTTCATGGAAATCTTGCGCTTTATTCGATTTGACAAAAAAATGGAAAGAAGTAAACGTTTACAAGTAGATAAATTTACATTAGTTTCCGAAACATGGAATACATCTATTAAAAACAATCAAAATTGCTACAAACCGAGTTCTTGCCTAACCGAAGATGAACAACTTTTTCCAAAAAAGACAAGATGTAGGTTTACATAATACATACCTAATAAACCTTGTAAATTTGGGATAAAATTTTGGATGGTAGCCGATGTTCAAAATAGATATGTACTAAATGGTTTTCCATACTTAGGAAAAGATAATTTACGAACACCATAAACACCATTTACATGAATTGGTCGTTCTGAAGCTTGTTGAACCTATTTAAGGTCGCGGAAGAAGTATAACGACTGACAATTATTTTACTAGCATTCCATTGGCAAAAAAGCTATTAACTAAAAAAACAACATTAGTTGGAACTGTGCAAAGTAATAAAAAAGAATTACCAAAAATTGCAAAAGTATAAAAAGATAACATGGCTCGGTATGAAACCATTACTATTAAAATCTGATAATATATTTCTCACTATTTACAATTCCTAACCTAAGAAAAAAGTATTTCTTCGAAGTTCCAAACATACAACTGTGAAGATTGCCAACAATTATAAACTTTTCCCAGAAACTGTCGAATTCTATAACAAAACTAAGTTCGCTATTGACTAGACGCTATTGACCAAATGGCTCGCAAGTACAGGGTAAAAGCAAGTTCTCGTCGATGATCATTGCAGATTTTCTAAAATATTTTAGATTTACCAGGAAGCGACGCGTGGAGATTATATAAAGATACTACTGACGGATAATATAACTAGAAAACAATTTTTATACAAATTATCTGAAGAGCTTGGTAATAAATTTACATATAGCAAAAGATCAAAATCTACTCATCCAGAAAAATGGAAAATTCTAAAGAAAATATGCAGCGGAAATCCTGTTTAATTGGATTCTGCAATAAAAACCAAACAAATTCTATTGGTTTTAAATGCACGAAATATATGTGTGGGAAGTGCACAGCAAAAAAGATTAAGGTTAATTAAAAATTATCTAAGATCGACCATGCAACAAGATAGGTTAGAGTGGGTGGCTATGTTGTCAATAGAGCAGAATGTAACATAACAGATAAATTTTGATGATATTATCGAGTAATTAGCAGTAAAATATGTTTACGAAATAAGAATAAAAAATATGTTTATGTATTGAATATTATTGAATATATTGAAGAAATAAATATTTCATTAAGTAAATTGATAAAATTATGTTCATGTATAATTTTTTCCTTTTTGGGAAGGGCCCTGCATATAATAATTCCCAAGGCCCTGCAAAACCCACAGCCGGCCCTTCATAAACCTTTACATATCTATGAAAAGGATTTTAAAATAGCTCTTTCGATCTTTTTTGTAGGTATTATTGTAAGGACCCGACCCAGACGAGGGAGATGGAACCCATTACCGGACCCGCATGTCTTCAATTTGTTTATAAGTTTAAAATTATTGTTAATTTACACAAATAAACAAAATGTTACATATTAGTCATTTAAAAAATATGTAGGAACGAATCTCTATTAATGGCTTACATGACCACCTGAAAATATGTATATAGGTTTATAGTTAATAAGTACTTTTGCATTTTAAAATTTTATATTTGGTTGTTCAAATAATGGTTCTTATATCCAATTCTTGAATTTCTTGTCTAAAACCTGTTAGTTGTAGTTAACCCCATAACCCAATATACGTGCATATGCACTCCTACTCCCTTAAATAGCAAAAGTGTTTCAATCTCACGAATGGAGTTTCTGCGCACTTGGTCAATGAGTTATCGCGCACCTGGGAAATGAGTTATCTCACATCTTTAATTTATTAATTTGCAAATGCAATTTTGACTAGTCAGAGGTATTTTTTGGTTATTCTTAATATGGAAACCATATTTTGTTCAGACATCCCATATGAAAAAGATGTATTCTGTGTCGACAAACAAGATTATATATAGAAATCAAGAAAATGAAATTTATTACGGAAGGAAGATATATTTTTCTTTGGTTTTCTTTCACCGATATTTCTGTGACCGGCCTTGAAGGACAATGCAGATATGTGAAAAAGGATTCTTTATCATTCTTTATCAATACAGGTTAAAACATGTAGATAGAAAACTGCGCAAAAATTGTAATCGAAGACGTCATGAAACCTAATAATTTGCTAGAATAAAGCTGTAAACACAAACGAAGCCATGACAAATTACTTATTCATAGTATAATTATTTTAACACTTGTCAATATATAACACTTTCTGATTTGTGGTTTCGCATTGGCGATGATATATGCCATAACGATCACATCTTCATAAACTACCGGAGTTTTCTATGCTGGTTAAAACAAACAATATAGCATCGTATGGAATGGGGATTTGAAACCCCATAATTTACAGTGAATGGGACGTAACGAGCTGAAATAGTGGCGTTACTGTTAAGATTATAATCTAAATTATTAGTAATAATAACTTGATATTGAAGCTAAACTATTTTCTTTATAAATAGATAAATTTACAGGTATTGAAGAAAAAGCAATGTTTTTGTTTGTACTCATTCAATTGAAGAAGTTAGATTTGTGGAAGGATTCTTTCTTTATTATAACTCTCTTGGTATTTTTCTTTATTATAGAAGGTATATGTAGTGGGTTTGTGCGAGAAGTAATTTCAGAACGGAAGTCAAGTTTCTCATTTTCGAGTGGATGCAATTTACAACGAACAGGAAGAGAGGTGGTAGTCTCAATGAAATGATAATATGGTGTGAACGAGTTGACCTTCAGCGGTTTTTCGTTGTTAGAGTATTTCTCTAAATTAGTGATAGCCATCTTAGGATGAACAGTTTTGGTGGACATTTGAATGATGGCTGACAACTTAGGAATGTTATGGATGTCTGTATCGGAGAGTAATGTCTGATTTGCCTGTGAGTGTGTCCGGAAAAGGCAAGAAGGACAATCAACCAACAAATCGTGAGCTCAAAGTCTGAGCCGAGAATCGGATGAATAACGTCTGCGACACAAAACTTCTACACGAAAGATCGATTTAAAGATTGCAATATGATATTGACTGATAAAGAGCCGTGTGTATTGACTGTTCAATATTTCTGATTTTTGGATTTTACAATTACCATTCTATTATTCGAATGCCATTTGATATTTTTCAAATGTTCAAATTGAATTCACAATTTACAATGATTTCATTAATTTTTCTGTCTCTTGAATTGATATATACTGTTGTGCAGTTATGATAGCGCACCGATGCATACAAAGGTATTAGCATGTTTTATTTGTGCCAAATACTCAATCCACTACGTATTAAGGAAATATTAGTAATTAATTAATTTATTGATTTTTTAATAAAGGTTTTATTATAGTAAAATATTTTCTCTAAACCGTTAATTTTTTTTAAATTAAAATGTTTATTAATTGAAAATTTAATTAACCTCATTTGAGCATTTGCTTTGCTGATAATGTTACGGATATCATCTTGGGCTTGTTTAACTGTATCGATTTCCTAAACAGTATTTTATTATATTTTCGAATAAAGATTATCATTTATATATTTTCATACTCCAATTAGTGACTTTTCAACATTGTCGTGGACCAGATCAATTCCTTGCCGTTTTTCTCTCGTATAAAGACATTCTTCTCCAATATGTAATTGGTTTTCTGTTTCTCCTAACATTTTTTCAGCAACTCTTTTCATTTCATTCAAATTATTGTTTTCTGTGATCATTTTATCGATCTCATCGTCCAGTTCCGTTTTCCAGAAATTTGTGTCACTCAATCTATCACCAATTTTCTTTCCAACATCTTCTTGGGCTCGCTTTGTTTGGTCGTCTGTTTCTCTTCCTAACCTATTCGTGTCAAATCTTATCCTCTCACCATAGTCTCGAACCCGATCAGCAGACTGAAATGTTTTCATAGCTGCTGTCATCCAATCTTTAGGCGTGTACCGAGTATAAAGAGCATTTCTTGCTGCTGAAAATACCGGAGGTACTTTTAAACCTTCCAATTCTCCTAATGCTGTTTTTCCACAAAGAGGAGCAGTTTGGCTGTTTAGGAGAGAAATGCTAGGACTTATGTGAGAACTTTTATAAAACGTTGCCGCATTCCAAGGTAAAGTTGTTAATGAACGTTTTAACTGGCTTGGTACACCGTGAGAAAAATCACTATTCACATTTTTCGTAAAACATGGAGTTAATGAACCTATATTCGGTAACTTGGACTCATTGAAAGGAGGCCTAGGTCCCGTCATATATGTCGCTGTTTGACTGTATCCTTGATAATTCATGTCTAAAAATTTATTGTATATAAAACTGAATAACAATTATTCAATTATAATTAAAAAAATTAAAAAGCAAACGAAAATATAAATTTAATTTAAAAATAGATTTCTGATTAATATAAACAAATTCGCTTTAAATAATTTTAATTTTAATTAATTTTTAAAGTGTTTGTAGTATTTTTTGAAAATAAATTTTGCATTCATAAAGTGAAGTAAAAAATGTTTTATTTGGTAAAATTTTTATAAATCTTTTAAATTTATCTCAAAATTTAAAATTTAATTAAAATTTAAATTAAATTGAAAATTATAGTAAACTTTAAATTTAAAAGTTGTTCCGAAATAAAAAGTTTATAATAGAAAATTCCAGGAACAATTAAGAAAAGTATCCCATTAAAACCAAAAATGGTCACTTTTTGTTCAATAGTTACAAAAAAACATAAATTATTTTTTGTTTTCAGCACCCTTAGATCTTTCGGAACTGATATTTTCTGTCGATGAAGATGAAAAGTATAATAATTCAACTTAGGTTTAACATAAAATAAAATATCTCGACTTAAATATGTTCTGATCACTCCAATACAAAATTTATCAAGTCTTTCTTTCTCTACTTTCTACCTGGTTGCATCTTTCTTCTCACATAAAATGTTTTAAAAAACAAATTAACACATTCTGTTTAGAATAAACACGTTGGATTTGTGCATCTGGATCAATGAACATATTAGTTATGCCTAAGTTTACATTTTGAAAACTCCTCATCTATTTTAGAGTAATTTTTTGTATCTTCAAAAATGTCTACCCCATTGAATATGAACGCCAAGGGCGAATTTAGTTTGTGACCGAAATAAATATTGAGCCAGACTTTGTAAAAACATTAATGGCCATATTGGTTTAATTTCATTGCCACGCTTCAAACCCAAATCCACTTAGACCATCATTTGAAGATTGGTCATGTAATCTAGCATCACTATACAAATCTGAAAGTTTATATGTAACATAATGTCAATGAACAGAAGATTTTTTAAATTCATCAACTGTATTGTTCTTAAAGTCATTATTTTCACACATAACAGTAAAATCTAATAGGTCAGGTCCACCAATCCAGAATTTTTGATTAGCTACAATTTCAGGTGGTGCCGGTTGTATTCTTGGTGAATTTTTGTCCTCAATCATTAAATACATATAAAATAATATTATAATAATTGAAGATTTATAGGATGGGATAGAACGGAAAATAATTAATTAATTATTCACATAATTTATTCAAGGAAAATCCATAAATTACTGGATAGTTTCGCACCAAGTTGGTATTGATTTTGACTGAATATGAGATTCTAGATCAAGACAAAACTTTTATCGACACTTTAATTATATCCATAAAGCTTAATATAAATTATCATTATATCCAGAGCCAAATTTATTCTCGAGAGGATCCAAGGCTAAAAATCTTATTGGGCCCTTTCAAAATTTTTTAAACAAAAAGGTTTGTTTCCTCTTGTTATAGAGTTAATATAATAGTTTAATTTGGAAAATAATATAACATTTATTCATATATAAAAGATATAAACATATAGTTATTGAAATTTTGACAGAATAATTAAATACTGCACACAAATATAACATATACTTAATAAGACAATTAAACTTACAATACGCATTTATGAGGCAATGAGATACACTATTATAATAAACTAGCTGGGGTACCTGGCATTGCCCAGGGCAATATAAGTTGTGTTTTAATGTTGTTTTCTTTCAATAAAAACCCTAATTGCACCAATGAATATAACCACAAACTAAATAAGAAGTTGAATAGTTAAACAAAGAAACTTATCACTACAAAAATTTCAATCTAGTTTCAGTTTTAAGTTGACGGATATTTTATATATTATTGATAGACCAAAATGGTTGAAGCCTCGAGGTAAAAGAATATCCGAAAGATTGGAGAACTTAGAAAACAGTTATGACCTATCATTTGAATATATACAATCGATAAAACTTAAATTAATTGTTGGAAATAAAAAGAATATGAAAATTATTGATAAGAAACATGATAATTTTTTACGAAAGATTGAATTAATAATAGGCGAAATTCAAACAATCAAAGAATCACTAGAATATCTGAAAACCATTAACAATTCAACGTTACCAATTTCAAACAATATGGCAGCAAATATGAGTACATCAATATTTAGATTGCCATTGTTAATTTTAAATTATTTTATTGTTTAATAAATGTATTGATTTGTTTCATTGTCTTAATACCCTTGCGGTATATTGAGTGTGACCAGTACCATTGTGAGCAATACCCATAGGGGAACAAAATATCTTGTCGGATAAACTCAGAGTATACATTTTTTTTATTACATATTATAAGTTAATACATATTATAAACCTTTGAAGGTTAATAACGCACCTTAAACCTTCGGTAGTCTGACCATCATAGTCACTTCTCAAACACATTTCGAATGAACCATTGTTCAATAGTTTACATTGGCGGGAACTCTGAAGATTTAAATTTTAAAAATATGACATTGAAAAAATAATATGACCTTGAAAATTGGATGAGAAAAGGTTACCGCTGGACCATTTTATATTTAAAAAATAATAATTTTTTATTGATGAGTCATCAGATTAGTCATGGCCTTTGTTTCAATAACCTTGTTGAGTCCATGTATGAGTCATTCTCTTTGTTTAAAATTTGATTTTGAAAAAAAAATTCTAACGGGGGTGGAGGTAGGTGGTTCAGCGGTGACCTGGTCTGGCCGTGACCAATCCATCTACTAGTAATATTTTATTATTTTGTTGCAATATTTTTATTCTTTTATTACAATTTGATTATTTATCCATAACATTGTTGAAATTTACTGAAATATGTAATTACTTTGTTGTGATTTAATGAAAAATTTTACAATTTGTGGTAATATTTTATTTTTATTTCCAATACGTTGTGAACTCATGAAGACTACTTACTGATACACATTAACAAATTTATCAAATTGTCAATTAAATCAGAAATATTTTTATTGGTTTTGCCAAATCTATCACGTAGTTTTTTCCAAATAGAGTAGACAATTATCATAATATTCTTCTGTGTTCGTATCCTTGGCTGCACCGCCCAAAATGGCATCAACATAATAATGGCATAAGTCACAAAAGTTACTGTCCAACGTTGAATTACAATCAAATGATATAAAGTTGATAATAATGATGTGTATTCTCCTATTTGGAAAATTATGTCTGCTAGACTTTCACAACTATTTTAATAAATGTTGTTGTATTTAATGTATTTAATAAATATATTTAGTCATATTAGTTTTCACTTTATTAACAAAGAAATTGCAACATTAGTGCAAAAGACATGAAAAGTTTAACAAAGAAAATCTATAAACAAACTTACAATATAGTTTTAAAGTGTTAATAATGACGTTAGAAAAAGTTTAATACGATTAATTAATTACCGAATTATTTATTGTTTAATCAACATTTTGTTGGCAAAATTAGCAGAAATAGCTGGTTTAAAAGTGGAGGACATATTGGAGATTGGTGTGTGAGGGTTATTGGAGATTGGTTTGTGAGGGTTATTGGAGATTGAGCCATAATGCAGAAAATGGAGGGGAGAAGGGATAAAATGGCGAGGGAAATAAGAAAAGGAAAGGGAAAAGGGATAAAATGGCGAGGGAAGTGTAAGAAATGAAGGGGAAAAGGGAGAAACTGACACGGGAATGTATCTTCAAATTATGTTTGAGTATAAAAGAAGAAGGAGAAGCTGATGGGGATTTGAGATTGACACTAAGGTGTCAAAGGGGGGAGGATGGTGAATTGTCTGATCTCGCGTCTGTGTGCGCTTTTTTCTTTGTTTTGGTTGTGTGCGCACACAGACGCGTGAAATTGAGAGTGTGGGGGTTTTGGTCTGGTCTCGCGCCTGTGTGCGCTTTTCTTTTCTTTGGTTTTGGCTGTGTGCGCACACAGACGCGAGCAAGAGGTAGTTTTCAATTTTTTTGAATTTAGTTGAGTTGTAATTTTGAGTTTTTAGGATTTATCGATTTCGAATGGATTTAAGGTTGAATTGAAGTTTGTTGAAGGAGTTCTCTTCGATTTTGGTTGGAATTAATGGAAAGTAACAAAGTTACAAATTATGGATTTAAATATAACGGGGAATTGATGGATCTCGATGATTTAATGGCAAGGTTGAATAGAACCCGCAGCAAAATGGAAATAGAAACTATTTGTAAAGACGATGTTATCAGATCTAGCAAATCTCTTAAAGTTCTGGATAATGGATTCTCTCTAATCACATTATCTCGAGACCGACAATTAGTTCAATCTGTACCTGGTGAATTGAATATGGATCAAACAAATTTGTTGAAATGTGCTCAAGATCAAAATGGCCGAATCGATATTATTTTGTGTTCAGAAAGGAATAACATGAGATCAAATTTATGTGTAGCTACACAAGGACAGGTTCCAAATAAAATGATTGAGAAGAGTTCAGCTACGAGATTGTTTAATATTACTGAAAGTACTGGAGGTGTTATGCCTGCTATGATCCCTGATTATCGATCTCAAGTATGTCGTGCACAAATGGAAGCAGCTCGATGTAGATATAAACATGTATATGACAATAAAATGATTAGGTGTGATTATTATGATTATTATGAATTCGCGAATGAACACATATTATCGGTTTCAAATGCATTAAATATAGGCTAGGTAGCTGAGAGTGAAGATTCAATAATCTTGGGCTGTACGAAACACAAAGCACAGAAATTTTTCCCAGCTTTGCCATGGTAGTCATTAAAGTTCAAAATTATACAAATTTCTGGTACACAAACTAACATAAGCATTTGAACCTCAATCATTAATGGTTGATAGCTAGGTCATTTCGCTTCCTCGATGCTTTCCACCGACCCCCAAACAATCCTACATCACTGAAATGAAAACTTTTTTTATGCAAACCCACGCCTATAAAAACATTTGCTTCAAAAACTGTGCCTTGACTAGGATGTACGATGATCAGTGTTGTTGGTAACTACGAAAATGTTGAAGTTAACCCAACCGTGATAAAATATCCACTAAATCAACTCTATTATCGTACATTTTGACTGTTGTTCTTCAAATCAGATGGTCAGTTCCTGTGAGTTTTTTCATTAGTTGATGCTATTTCCCACTCCAAAACTTTGAACAGGGATCCGCTCTTTTTCCCTGTTTCGAAAGTTTGTTTTTAAGATCCTTATAATAATAAATGTTGTTCAATGTTAGTGTTTAGAATTTTAGGCAGATATCTACCCTTTTCCCGTGTTGAAATTTTGATTTTAAGTTTCCTATAATAATGCGAACCAGAGAGGTTTATTTTATTTATCAAGAAATATCAATTGAACAGGAAAGCTAAAACAAATGGACTAGACCGTGGTAAGCGAGGTTTAGAGGAATACCTATTTATTCGGAGAGTGAAACCAGTAGTAAGCTTTAATTGATTTGATAAATGATTTAAGGATAGATATAATAAAAATCGATATAGTTACTGATTCAGTCTTCAAGCTTATTAATAAATCCAATGGAAAAGAAATCAGTGGTGAAATTGGAAAAAGAAAGTTCTTATAATTATCAATAGGTTTATAATTTTCGACTTTTAGATTTTAGAAATCGGTTGAAACGAGAAAATAAGTACTGAACAAAAGGCTGGATAATGAAAACCCGATGAACTTGGAGGATCATTTAATTTTAGAAGCAGCTAACAAATTTAATTAAATTTGATTGTTTTCCTTTATAAAAATAAAAATTATTAATTCACGAATCTTGAATTTTTTATAGTTATTTGTGTAAAACATTTGTATTAACAGTAAATTAGTAGTTGATGTAAATGAATAAAAACCAAATTTTTATTGGTCTCAGAGAGAAAACGGACATGAACAATAGACGAATTACTTTCATTATCATTAGATATAGTGATTATTATAAAATAATAACAAATAACTTTACTTAACTTTCTTCTTTTGCTAAAATAAATGACAGTAGTATTGTCATATGAGCTTTGCATCTAAATTTTAACAAATTTTTATAGTGGAGCAGATAAATTTCTCCAAGACGTGGAACATTATACTTCAGAAGTGGCTCCCCAGTCTGAAAGAACCAAATCGCTGGTGAGGAAGTGCAAAAGAATTGAAGGAGCCTGGTTCCGACCGGAACATATACGCAAGCTTCATTAAAGGAATATTGGGTCAAAGATCAGTATACAATCAAGGACCCAAAAATTATAGTTAGGGAGCAATTACAGAAAATCATCGATTTGAGAGTCGCAATTCATACCGATGTCAGAGTAGGACGAATACCGACGCATTCTGAGCCAAAGCTATTCCCAACCATAGTAGCTCTGATCCTAAGGATTCCATTAGCAGTATTAGTACCGACCGGGAAATGCGAACGGAAACTCGTGAGAGAAATCAAGGTAGTTTAGAAAGAAGTATAGGAAAAATAACCAACAAATATATTTTTGTGAATATATTTATATTTAATCATTGATGATACTTACATTTTTATATTAATAAAATATTTTATTCTTACATTTTGTTTGACTTTTTTACTTATTAAGTAGCATAAATAATTAATTAAATTGAAGAGATTGTCTCTTTTAAGGTGTCAGTCATATTAAAGTTAGTAATTTAGAACTATTGGTTGATTAAATTATGATACCATTATCATTTTGAAGACAAAGAAAGTTACCGCCTTCAATAAAATGTTAAACATTGCAATGAATTTGAACTAATAAAAAGAATTAAATAAAACATTTTGTAAAATAACGAGCGATATAATACAAATGATTATAATCTGATTTTGTCAACATGATCGCAGATGATTCGACAGGGAATATGTAATCGATCTGTTTAGAATTCGTTGAATCGAAATTTCTTATTTTAGAATTTGAGGTATACTGAGACGATTAGGAAATTGAATACACAATAAAAATGAAAGGAAAAGAGAAACATGAGGCACAACACTTTCTACAGTAATATTCATTAGGAAAAGGTATTGGGCAGTGAGATTAGGTCTTAAGAGGACTAATAAATACTCTTGGACCCTTTTTTGGGAGAAACTTTTAATTTCTCGAAAAGCCAGAATTATTCTCAAGTTGTGAGCTATTTCTTTTCTGAAATTTGATTCATCCACTTTTATATTGACTCTTGTGGTTGTTCTTGTAAAGAAGTCCTAAAGAAAAAAGGATAAGGCGTCAACGAGAAGAGTTAACTGGTCACGATTATAATTTGATATCATGTTTATATGTTAATCAATTCTTATTTAAATGTTGGTAAGCATCTAGAAATTTTTAAGCCAGGACAGGTTTTTCTGGACCTCAAGAGCTTTAAACTCTGACAATTTTAAACTAAATCCAGTTTTATGATATTCTCTGGAGTTCATTGCGTATATGATTATTACTTTATTTAGTCAAATCTTAAAATTATTTAAGTTTGTATTTTTTAATTCTTAATTAATAATCATTTTACATTTCGCTATTCTTAAAGTAAGTTAACTTGTTTAAAATATAAAATCTCTTTAAAAGCAAATTGTTTAAATTTTATTAATTATATTTTTAAAAACTTGAAATAATTTATTATTTTATTATAAAATTTTACAGTAATATGTTACATAGATTTATTTCAAAATTTCCAAGCAATTTGAGTTAATTTGTTCAATTTTAAAATTTATCCATAATGTTTTATTTAAGTTAAAAGATATCTCCTTAGCCCTGGCTATTCTTGTGATTCTATATGGAATAATCGACTTAATTGTGTTGAGTGCAAATTATCAGCAAGTTCGTATATTAATACATATTATCACTGTTATTTAACGTTCAGATGATTTGGCTATTCACCTACAACAACATTTATCAGCTGATTTACCAATTTCTCCAATAGATTTCGATATTGTAATTTGTAGATTATGGTTTTTAGCATTCTTAAATTTTATTTAGTTAATGAATAAAATTAATGAAATTGATATAAGAAATTTAAAGTTTGTAGTTGATATAATAAAAAGGTAAATATTTTTAATATTCAACGAGTTTTGGTAATAATTACGTTATTTCATATTTAAAAATTAAACTTTAAAAAGCTCTAATTCGCAGTATAAATTGAATAATATTTCCCCATTTTGAAATTGCCAGATACGATTTAGATATGATAATTGCAGTCATTGCATTTATAATTGGAATTTTGGTCAATTTAGACTAAACGAGATAATGCGAAATATATAAGTGGAAAATTTAAAAAAGGAATTTATTGATTATTTTAATTTCTTTATTCTTACGACTGTGACGGGTTATCGGATTAAATGATCGGGGCTTATGCGAGGGGATAATATGTTTAACATTTGATTTATTCATGATAAATGATGGTAACCAGCTAGGTTATCTATGAGGGGGGGGGCGATAACCACTTATACCTTATCATTAATCACTGACTCAATCTTTTGCCTGTTTATCATTAAATGTTTCTAATAAGGATTCTACAAATTTATTGACAACATTTTTACGTTTATGATCATTTCCACTTATACTACCAGATAATCCTCACTATTGATTGATTTAAATATTCTTAGGCATTTTATGGAGGCTGTAAAAGTCCTTGTGTTTATTAGCGAATGTATAAAATCGACCAAAACTGTCTGATACACAATTCTCTGTACATTAAATGACGAAAGATTTCTATAAATTTTTAATTATTAAATTTAAAAAATGGTACTTCAAAATATGAATAAAATTATATTTACTATATATTATAAATATAATATTTTAAAATGATTAATACATTTTTATATATAATAAAAAATATTTATTAATTTAAAATAAAAAAATAGTTTTATTAATTAGATATTTTAAGTAATTTATTTAATTATCAAATTTTACGAAAATGCTTCAAAATTTTGTTTACTATATATTATAAATTAACTTATAATATTTTTAATTAATTATTGAATTTTTAAGCGTTATATATTATAAATATAATATTTAAAAATTTTCCATTATATTTAATTATTTATTTATTTATTTAAAAATATTAATTATATTTATTTATTAAAAAAATTATTAATTAATTTCAAATAAAAATATAATTTTATACATCAAATAATATAGGTATATTTTTAATTAAATTTAAAATATACTTTAAAATTAAAAAAAAATTTTGTTTACTATATATTATATATAATTTTTTTTAATATAATATTTAAAATGATAATTAGATTTTTATATTTAATTAAAAAATTATTATTTTATTTAAAATAAAAAAATCGTTTTATACATTAAATATTATAAGTAAATTTTTAATTAATAAATTAATTAGTTAATTCAAAATTATTCTTATTTATTAAATTATTTAACTACTTGAAATAATAAATATATATTTTTGTGCATTTTATATATTCTTATGAATATTATAATAATTAAGTTAAAAAAGAACTTAAAAATATGAATAAAATTTTATTTAGTATATATTAAAAATATAATATTTAAAAATAAATAATACATTGGTATATAATATATATACTATATATAATAAAAAAATATTTATTAATTTAAAATAAAAAAATAGTTTTATTAATTAGATATTTTAAGTAATTTATTTAATTATCAAATTTTACGAAAATGCTTCAAAATTTTGTTTACTATATATTATAAATTAACTTATAATATTTTTAATTAATTATTGAATTTTTAAGCGTTATATATTATAAATATAATATTAAAACAATTTTCATTATATTTAATTAATTATTTATTTATTTAAAAATGATAATTATATTTTTATATAATTAAAAAAATATTAATTAATTTAGAATAAAAATACCATTTTATGCATTAAATATTATAAGTAAATTTTTATATATTAATTTATTTAACTACTTGAAAAAATAAATATATTTTTGTGCATTATATATATTATTATGAATATCATTATAATTAAATTTAAAAAAATATTTAAAATAATTATTAAATTAATTATTAATATTTTATGCATTTGTTATTCTCAAAACATTTAATCTTCATCAAATTCAACATTGATTATCCGTTGAGGTCTTATCGATATTGGTCAGAGTTCTGTCACTATTCTATTATCCTTCATTTTCTCCGATTTTAAAGACTTAATTCTCATTTTATAATCAATTTAGAAAAGTACCGTATATAAATAAGTAATATAAAGTTTGGGTTGGAAATGAACTATTATATTTCTAATGGATGATATTAGTTTAAAAATAAAAAAGTTAATCGTAAGATTAATTTAAACTGTCTAGTAAGAATTGAAGACTAAATATTAATATATATCGTTGATAATTTACACTTTATACAATCCTTGGAATATAAGCTCTTTAATCAGTCAAAATTAAGCTAGCCTGTGAAATTTTACTCTTAAACTACAGTTAAATCCTTCACCTCGTTCTTTCCCACCAGAAAATGACTCTCAACATGTGATAGCCCTTAAACTTTGACCCTTTAACTACTTTTTAACAGTACCCATCATTTCCATCATAAAATGACTATAAATCAACCCGTTCCATCACAAGCCAATTTGGATTTTACTTACTCTTAAATTTTGAACCTTCCATCATCTTTTTACGTACTATTCATCATAAAATGACTCTAAATCAACTTGTTCCATCAGGTGTCATTTTAAATCTTATTTTCCATTACGTTTGAACTTTGCACCAGTTTTATACAAACTATTCATCATTGAATGACTATAAATCGTCCTAACGCTTAAAATTTACCCTTTCAACACCTATACCTAACACTACCAATTATTACCCACCATAAAATGACTCTAAACCAACCTGTCCCATCAGGTGTCATTTTAAAGCTTACCCTAAAAATCTAAACCTTGCATCATTCTTTTAGATTATTCTTCATAAATAACTAAATAATCCGAACACTTCAACTACTTTTTAACACTGCTCATCATTTCCATCATAAAATGACTAAATCAACCCGTTCCATCACAAGGCCACTTCGATTTTACTTACTCTTAAATTTTGAACCTTGCGCCATCTTTTTACGGACTATTCATCATAAAATGACTCTAAATCATCATAACCCATTTAACTACCTTTTAACACTATACCCATCATTTCCCATCATAAAATTATTAAATCAACCCGTGTCATCACAAGCCCATTTGGATTTTACTTAATCTTAAATTTTGAACCTTATTTTTGTTATTTATAATATTAATATTTTATTAAATTACGTGTATATATATATTACTGACAAATTATAAGTAAACTATTAAGTTAAATCTTTTTATAATGGAAAATTAAAAAAGATCAATGATGACAATACATGATAAAAACTAAAACCTAATTGATTAAAACATTAGAATTAATTATTCTAGACTATGTTACCGATTCTTGCCCATTATATTTGTAAATACATTTTTTAAATACACTCATGTGTAAGTTTGTCGATGAGAGTATATAATACGGATTGATCAGAATCCGTAATTTACCGCCACATATCTAGAATCATCGTTCAAATACAAATTTACTGATTCTCTTACTTAATTGTCAAATTCGTATAAACGTTAATATATAAAAACTTCTTGTTTTCGCGTGATTTCTCTCAATCATATTGTCTAGCTATCGTCGAACACAATCATCACAAAAGGTATTCGAATCATCATCTCATGCTGCAATACGGAATCTCATAGAGATTACGGCGTTCAGTCAAATAATGGATTTTATTAAAAATCGAGTTTGTTGACAGTTGACAGTAACCGGAGTAACTTGATAATAATAATACTAATCTAGGAAACATCGGGGATATTTCTTGATGAGGTCAGTGTTAATATACTCCTCGATCAATTCATAATTAAAAAACAATGGGAAAATGCCTTTTTCACTAGTGTTGAATGGGTTTTGCAGGACTGTCTCATCGATAGCAAATTGGCTATTCCGTTGTGTCTTATTTCGTGTTTGAATTTCTGGAAAGAGTCCTTGTGGAAATATGAGCCTCCTGAAGTTAAACCATCAAAAGAACCGATTGAATATAAATGGATTCCGTATGTAAAACCGAATGGTTTCGATGATCACTTTGATCTCTGTAAGAATTGCCATAGGAAGAGATTATTGGGGAAATGCATTTCGATGTTGATTGGGCATTTGGATAGAATTATCGATAACAAGCAGGACATTGGCCGAGTGAATTATTTCAAAAATAATCTCAGTTTACTCGGATTGGCTTTGCATGAAAAGCTAGATTTAATGTTAATAACAATGGAAACTTGGCTCGCTAATGATGATGTAAAATTGAACTTAGATCTGGTAATTAAGGCTCTGTGGAAATGTTATCATTGGCATTGGATTTAGATTGCCATCGTAACTGAGTTGATTTCGAATGTTGAGCGCACTATTCCCGATAATCCCGTCCCGCATCCGACATTTACCGAGGAAAAGGTTACAGAAACAATAAATAAATTCCAGGTAAATGAACATTTCACTTATCAAATTATTACACTAACGTTCTAGTAAAATTATAAATTTTTTATTCAAAATTTAATTTTTCAATTTTTCATTGTTTTATTATGAATTATTAATTATTATTGTTATTAATTGTTATTGATATTATTATTAATTATTTTTGGTATTATTATTATTATTATTATTATTGATATTATTATTGATATTATTATTATTATTATTGATATTATTATTATTATTGATATTATTATTGATATTATTATTATTATTATTGATATTATTATTATTATTGATATTATTAATTATTATTGGTATTATTATTATTGATATTTTTATTATTATTATTATTATTGATATTATTATTAATTATTAATTATTACTATTATCAATGATATTATTGTTATTGGGGTTATATAATAATTAAAAGTAAAATTGAATTATATTTGTAATTAAACGAATGAGAGAAGTGTAAGACTGGTCAGGGAGATAATCGACAATGCGAAGAAATAAAATGAGTAGAAAGGCTCGAGAAGGTACATCAGTATATGGGAAAAGCACAAAAATATGAATTGTGGGAAATCGATAAAAGATTCATAAATTCGAATTATAGTCTGAAAAATTGGTCATGGGTGGAACAGGTAGAGTAATAACATGGTGATAACGGAATTTTCAGAAAGTGCTAGGAAAGGTGAGAAAAGATGCGTAAAAGATGAAAAACAAATGAAATTATTTAATTAATTAGCTAGTAGAAAGAAATCCCGAGTTAGGTAAACAAAGAGAAAAGTAAACAGAAGGAAAATTTAGGCACATTATCTTGTCACAATGATTAATGGGAGAAGACAAACAAAAAGATAGTGCGTGCAGAAAGGTCCGGGTGGACCATTTTAGGTGACAATAAAATGTCCGGAAAGAGATTGACTCGGCAATAACCATTTGTCATACCGATTTCGAAGAGTATAATGGGAAAATCAGATCAAACTGGCATTCTGTCTCAGCTAGGGACACGAAGAAACCGAGCTTAGGACAATCAGGAAGTTTAGAGAAAACGAAAAGATAAAGTCAGGAGATACTTAGAAAAGTTAAAAATAATAAATCAAATCTAAAAGAACAGAGTTGGTCAAAATAAACCAGTGAATAAAAAGATGAATTCAAGGCATCAACACAAAGTGGAGGATCGGTAAAACTCATAAAATTTTGGTTATTGATTATTTTGTGTCGAGAAAAATACATTTTTGTGATTCAAATATACCTTGGGTAGTTTGTTAGTGGTTATTTTCAATTAAAGGGACACGTGGAGGCAGAGGTTACCGACTTGAAATAATAAAACCCAAATTGTCATTGATATTATTGTTATTTATTATTGATATTATTTATTGTTATAATTGATATTATTGATATTGTTATTATTATTAATATTATTGATGTTACTATTATTATAGATATTATTATTATTATTATTGATATTTTTATTAATATTGATATTTTTATTATTATTGATACTATTAATTTTTATTATTACTTAATATTGATTTAATTATTATTAATAATATTATTGTTATTATTATTGATTTATTTATTCTCGAATTTAATAAACTAATGTCAATAATTTATTAAATTTATTGATTTCTCAATGAGATCAAATCTTGATTTGAACTGATCAAACAAATGTAAATTCAGGATTTAGTAATGAGATATAAATCCAAACAACTTGTTGATGAACAAGATCTCGTTAATAACAGTTTGGATTTTCTGTCAAGTCAAATAGATAGACTTAGTAGGAATGAGGAGGACCTTGTGGCTGGAAAGTATGAGAAATTCAATGCCAATCGAGGCGTTGCATTTGAGAAGGAGAAATTAGTTATTGCTAGAAAAGAAATCCTCAAAGAATCCAAAGCCAAATTATTAGAATTAACCAATCAGGAGGAATATATCAAATACTTTGAGAAAATGCCGGAAATCATGCGTGAGGCCTGGATGGCTCAGCGCACAATCAAAGAAAAGGCATTTTCATGTAAGAAAGCTAATCTGGAGAATTTGGAAAATCTAGAAAAGAAGAGCAAACCGAAATTTGTTGTGCAATTTGAACCATGAAATTTGTTTTTATAAATGCATTTTCTTAGTAAAAGTAAAAATTTCTAAAAAAAATTATGGTAAAAAAATTATAAATCAAAAGCACAAATTTTTCATAATAAAAGTACAAATTTCTAAAAAATAATAGTAAAAAATTAAAAATAAAAAGTACAAATTTTTCATAATAAAATTTATTAATTAAAAGTACAAATTCTAAAAAAAATATAGTAAAAAATTATAAATTAAACACAAATTTTTCATAATAAAATTCAAATTTCTAAAATTTATTAATTAAAAGTACAAATTTCTAAAAAAATAATAATAAAATATTATAAATAAAAAGTACAAATTTTTCATAATAAAATCACAAATTTCTAAAAAAATTATAAATCAAAATCACAAATTTTTCATAATAAAAGTACAAATTTTTCATAATAAAATTTATTAATTAAAAGTACAAATTCTAAAAAAATTATAGTAAAAAATTATAAATTAAACACACATTTTTCATAATAAAATTCAAATTTCTAAAATTTATTAATTAAAAGTACAAATTTCTAAAAAAATAATAATAATAAATTATAAATAAAAAGTACAAATTTCTAAAAAATTATAAATAAAAAGTACAAATTTTTCATAATAAAATCACAAATTTCTAAAAAAAATTATAAATCAAAATCACAAATTTTTCATAATAAAAGTACAAATATTTCATAATAAAAGTAAAAATTTCTAAAAAAAATTATAAATCAAAAACACAAATTTTTCATAATAAAAGTACAAATTTCTAAAAAATTATAGTAAAAAATTATAAATCAAAATCACAAATCAAAATCACAAATTTTTCATGAAAAATTCAAATTTCTAAAATTTATTAATTAAAAGTGCAAATTTCTAAAAAAAATAATAGTAAAAAATACTAAATAAAAAGTACAAATATTTCATAATAAAAGTAAAAATTTCTAAAAAAAATAATAAATCAAAAGCACAAATTTTTCATAAAATTCAAATTTCTAAAATATAATAAATTTAAAAATTTAAAGTACAATTTTCTAAAAATTATAGTAAAAAATTATAAATTAAAAGTGCAATAAAATCGGAATTGGGCTTCTTTTGTCCGAAGTCTACGACTTCAGAATTCCTCTTTGCAATTTCTCAATGAACATTACTCGATTTGGAGTCTTATTGAACCCTTTGTCTTTGGTCTTTTTGTAATTAAAACTTCATATGAATCAGTCAGTTTATGCATCACTAAGCTAATTCAGTAACAAAATTACATAATGTTTTACAGTGCTTTTATTCGCTATACTCGTCTCTATCTATTATGAGATTATTTGAATTCCCGATTTAATTACCTTAGTCTGAGTTAAACTAAATTGTATATTGAAAACAAGATCAATATAAATGGTCTCAGTTAATTACGGCTTCAAGGGCTGCAATTAGTTCAAACTATTTGATCTAAAGAGAATTAAAACAGTGCGAGGCGGGTGTTGTGACTCGTCGTTATGGGCAAAGTCCATTTAAGGTTAACCCTATACTCGCAATTTAAGGTCAAATTTTTAAAAATTTCCCTAAATCCATTTAACGAATTACTTTTTTGAAAATTGTTCAAAGTCGTTTCTAATACTACGTTTGTATAGCAAGAGTCTTTGTTACTCATGTCTTTGTATTAAACACTAAGGATAGAATACTATTAATCGTTAAACACTTGGCAGATAAACATCCTAAATAGAAATTATATTTGTAGAGAGAAGCAACAGGAAATGCAGAAAATATTAAAAAAATAATCAATATTTAAGACAATTATAAAAGTTTACATAGAACTTTCAACGTTAGAAATAGAATATTAGTTAAAATAATTTTACGAAGATAATAATTAAAAAAGAGGCCCCAAGGAAATTATAGAGAAAATGGTACTTCTGTGCTATCTTACCCCTAAAAATTAAATTTAAAAAGAACACATAATTATTATATTTATTTTCTAAATCACAGTTACAAACTCAGCAAATGTTTGTAAAGAGTTTGTAAATGGTCATCCAGGTCGACAGAAAACCACAATGTCGTTGAGAATAGTGTCGAACACATCGGCACTGTTGCTTAGAACACGTTTGCGCCACATAAACTCACATAATCACATAAATCACAGATAGCCTTAATAAATTCATTTTCAATAACGTCATCAATAATGTATTCTCTCATTTTTTATATTGTTATTTTAATTGTATTTTATAATTTAATTTTTGGGGTAAGATAACACGGAAGCACC
>CAUHTR010008043.1:65772-115919 GCA_959609185.1 Schmidtea polychroa
AAAATTAAATCACTAAAAAATAGTAAGAAGACAACTTAAAAATAACATACAATATTCTAGAAAATGATCATATCTATCATGGTGGTGAAATTAAATAAAATATAAAAATCAAAAAATAGATTAAACCATGGATTAAAAAATGCCATCAAAATTGAACAGAATTATAATAATTCAAATTTGTTTTACTGAATCAGTGCTCGCACATATGCATGCACACCAAAAACAGACTATAAATAATGACTCATTTAAATCACAATCTAATTTTCTAATTTAGGATAGGACAAATTTTTCAATTTAGAATTGTAAAAACTAAAAATTTGTTTGAAAGTAAGGAATTGCATATCATGCAATGATTTAATTATATATGATGGGATCATCAATTTCAATTTTTACTTTTAATTGAAACGAAATCATGTTCAATGGTTAAAGGCATAAATCCTATTCAGCCCAGCCACTGCACACACTTGCAAGTTAATCAAAATCAAATATGTCTTGACTTACGAGGAGTGATGCAGTTCTACTGCACCGTTCAACGGTAACTTCTTGTATCCAGTGTGGACGCCGGGTAGGAAAGGTCGGACTGTCCTGATGCTCGGTTCTCTACAATTAGAAAACTTGCTTTTCTTTGTTGCATGCTCACGATAGGTAAGGCAGTGGAATTTAACCGACAAGGCTAATTTATATGGAAGATCAGGAATCACTTCAAGATTTTTAGTTTGGTTGTTTTTCTAAATTTATTAGCTCATAACATTAATGCTCGTCACACTAGTATTGTAATGGTAATCGACTTAGGCCACAAACCTAAATTCAGCATTTAAACTACATTGTTTTATCTATAAAGAGCTCGTTCTCCTAATGTACGATGGGCAATGGGTAGCTAGCACATAACATACTATTGACTTAAACATATGACAAATTAGAATGAAAAATGACATCGTTGTAAGAAATTTAGAATCACGAAATCGTATAAGTCAAGCGAATAACGCAGATTAAAGTCATATAGACCAGATAATCATGCTTAAATAAATCTAAAACAAGTGCAGATCCCTGCCCAGATTTTGGATAATATTGATCATTGTAGGAAATCTAAAGATCAATTTTCAAGGATCCCTGCCTAAATCTTTTACAGAGAACATCCTCACTATTATAGGACAATAAAATCAAACTTTCAAAACGGAAAAATAAGGTCGGATCCCTTCTCAATTTGAGATACTGGACTTCACATATTTTATTTTGACGAAACAGCAAATAAGAATAACATGAAACATTAATTAACTCAATACGTCTAATTTAACGAAAACAGTAAATCCAAATAACAACCGATAAGAATGAAACGAATCACGGAGTCTCGAAGGTGGTAATTCACGTAGATGATGATTTCCAAAAAAAGTGAAGTAAAATTATAGTAAAGACGCCTAAGTGATGACCTTAGTATACTGAGTATGTTAAATTAAGGTAACCAATTTATCATGTTGGCATACACTTTTAAGGGTTTAATATATGACGCGCAATAAAATTTGCCAATGCCTTTATCATTCTTTAAAATAACTAATTTAAACATTTCAGTGTTAAATCATATATTCCAATTTGGAGGGTTCCAAGTTAAATCTAATTGTACACTACTTCAATGAATTTACTGGGAGTTCGGGTCAAGATTTTTATCTAAAACCAAAATTAAATGCAGGACTGATAGAACGTCGCATTTACTGTTAATGATGCTTTGCTTTCGCTTGAACCCCTGTCCTTAAGAACTAAGTTCAATTGAAAAAATTAAAAATTTTCATGGTCTGTCTCAGAAATTCTACTTAAAATCTGATGTTGTCTCTACAATTCGGTTATTCATATTGGTCATGGTCTGGTGAGTGTCACTCTGGCTATAATTTTATGGACTGATGAGTGATCATGTTCGTTCTGGAAATATTGTGTGTCGTACTCGCGATCTCAATTTCCTACCTGTTTTATCATGTTCGATTTAATAATAGTGTAATCGGCATCTCATCATCAGATTTATTCTCCATCGTACGTAGGCCTACAAGGAGTACATCCGTTTGTAGTAAACAAAAGCATCTATACACCAAACACCACTGAGAATCGTTTCCTATAATATAACAAAAAAATCAATAATCTTACATTATAGAAACATACATACTTACTTTGATTTCACGTTGACGATTCTCATTTAGAGTGCAGTCAGATACATTTTATACTATAGAAATCTGAAAAATGAAGAAAAACTAAAAACTATACACAAACATAACACATACTAAAAGGCACATACAAACTTTTGATTCGTAGAAATGTAACGATGAATACGTTTCTATAATAATTCTATTTTAGACCATTTTTAGAAAAAAAAGATCGTTGAAAATTTTTTATAATATATTTTTAATGAAATTTTCAAGAGCAGATGAATTTGGCTCAATGTCTTTTCAATCCAGATTTGCTTTCCTGAAAGAAGCTCCTCATATTGAGCTCAGAAAAAAACATTACAAAAATTATTTCATTCATATTCGGCGATTTTTCCCAAAATGTTTTAGAAAAATACATTTTTGGTAATTGAGTTATTTAATTATAAATTAAAACATATCTGACTCACATTTTTTCGAAATAATTCCAAAATACTTAAAAATAAATGTCATCAACTTCCTAAAAAACCTTGAAAAATAATTAATAATATATAATTATATTGATTAAAAGTAATATTTAAGAACTTGAATAATGATCTCATATCTCATATGGATCAAAATTCAATTCTTAAAATTTACTTTAACCCTCTCCGTATATTTGTCGAATATATTCGACATTAAAGCAAGATGTCACTTCCAGTTTCATAGGCCATTGCAAAAGTACATCGTTTTCACCGCGCATTATGAAAAAGAAAACAGAAAGATGTGTCCCTTTTCCAGCTTTGAATCCATCGGGATGAAGCTGAGGGCACATTTTGTAACCGTTTTTGTGGGAATAGAACGGGTCACTATAAATATCAGCATTATTTTTTACACGGAGAGGGTTAAATAAAAAAAATATCTTGAAAGCCATTTGTAAAATGGCTAAAATACATAAATGATTTCCAAAATATATAAATGATGAGACATGATAAATTGATAAAGATGATTTTACAATTACAACCAATTAAAATTGGTAAATAAATTGGTGAGTGAATTTACACGCCAACCACAACTATAAAGAACTTATCTCAGTGGTGTTTGGTGTAATATGAGTTGCTGTGTACAACCAATTATCGAATTTTGATCTATATAAGAACATTCAAGAAATTCAAGCTTTTAAATATTACTTTTTATCAACATTTTTTATTATAAATTATTTATAATTAAATTTCAAGTTTTTTAGTATTTTTATAAAATTATTTGGAATAATTTCGATATAATGTAAGTCAGATATATTTTTAACTATAAATAAATAAAGTAATCTCTAAACACACTTCTCATTTTTACCAAAGATGCAAAGAATTTTGTCATGCTCTATTAAAAAACTAATAATTAAATTTATTAAAAATTGAAGATAATCTTATGAAATGTTGGGTTATTGAGTTGGTGACAATATTTGTAAAGTCAAACCTTTACTCTGCCTCCAAAGCGTGTTTATTAATTCGCAATTCAACACTCGAACACAATAAGCTTTATTAATATCCACACGTAATTGTACAAATTTCAATTACAACCAAAGAGCTTATTTCGACACTACGTGAAGAATAGCCCTTTCTGTAACCACAACAATAATCACTAGCCGTAAACTACTCAATTACAGAATATGTTAATCGATTGTTCTATTTGCTTTGACCACACTGTAATGTACTGTTATATATTTTATTTATTTTTAAACAAGGTTTTGCGACGCCTTGTTATTTTATCGAGTGTAGGCCGCAATGGCAAACGAGTAAAAAATACTATATAGCGATAATTTTCCATAGTAAATTATCGCTATACAAATATCGACAAAAAGAAAAAATCAATAACTACATGAGAAAATACAACTGAAATAAACCAAAAAAATAACGATAGAAATAGCTTTAAAATAAAATCGACAAGACTAAAATAGAATAAAAGACGAAGATCTTAATAAATAGCTGAAATAAAAGAAAGCAAAAGATATCCGAAAACAAAATATTCTTCGAATTTGCCTATATCCGAAACTGAAGAAAACCAAAATACCCTTCGGATTAATTTATATCCGAAACCAAAATATCCTTCGAATCAATCTATATTCAGAACCCCTTCGGATTAATTTATATCCGAAACCAAAATATCCTTCGGATCAATCTATATTCAGAACTAAAATAAACTAAAATACCCTGAGGACTAAATTATAATCGAGACTAAAGGAAATCTAACTATCCTGAGAATAGAATTATATTCGAAACGAAGTCCATATAAGTGCGTATTATTTTATTTATTTTACTAATAAAAGTTGTTATTGTTTGGTATCCGTTATTGTTAATTTATTATTGTATTTTTATACATTCCTACATACATTCACCCCAGCTGTCCCGAGACAGTTTATTTACTGGAGACTCGGCTGGGTACTACCATATTTCTTACAGCATTCACGAACATAAGTACAAGCATAATACATATAATATAAGACAAATATAATACGCACAAATATAATAGGAACCTCTTAACACACACAATTTATTTACTCCACTTTTACTTTATATTCAATTTTATAAAAGATTCTTGTCACTTCTCTTTTCACTCAGTCTTTATTCCCCCTATTAACTCATTCGTCTCTAATTTTACTCTACTTTTTGTCTCTAATTTCGTTCGTTTTGCTCTCAATTTCGTTCTGTTTTCGTTCTACTTTTAGTTCTAATTTTGTTCTAAATCTGTTCTAAATCTGTTCTAAATTTGTTCTCAATCTGTTCTGATTTCTCGTCCACCAGTTTTCTTTTATATAGTTGTTTGGTTTGTGGCACTGGCGACAGATTCTGTTTATCATTTTCCTTTTCCTCTACATCAGCCTTATCTCTAACAGATATCAGATATTTTTCCATTTTCCTTTTTAGTTAAGCCGCCTTCTCCCGACAATTTCGCTATCTTTGACAAGCTGTCAAGATACGGCTTTTTCCTTTATTTTGTTTTTCTGGAATTTGAAATTCCACCTTCATTTGTACTTCTTAATTAACAATGACCTTTGTTTTAATTTCTTGTTTGTTTCCTTTTATTTGATTTATCTTTCATATTTTTTATTTCTTTTTACTTCTGTTTTCTTTTCTGAGTTCCCATAGATCGTCCAATTTGTCATGACGATCTTCCCCCAGGTAATTTATTTATTTATTTTGTTATTTTTCATTTAGGTATCCTCAACAGAAATAATGTCTTTATTATCTGTACAACTCAAATTTGAGTTTTCGGAATTTTCGTCAAATTTTTTCGGTCATTTTTTTCTAAAATTTCTAAATATGTCAGTAAATGATTTATTATAGTGCGTTTATTCAATCCAACAATTCTACATATCGAAATTTTTGAATACATTTTTTACTATGTGTTGTATTTGTGTGTGTCAGTTTATTTTTTCTACCACTTTCTTATTTTTTATTTTAAATGGGTGTGTTCATTGCAATGCTGAAAATCAACACATAGGTAAGTTTGTATGTTTATATAATATATACGTATTGATTTTATTTTTACATTATAGATGCGTTTGTTCACTGCAAACAAGTGTATCTCAATGTACATTGCAATTTTGTATGATATCTTTATAATGATGATGCTTTCGACGATGGAGATTTGTCCAAAAAATAATAAACGCACTATAATAAATCATTTAAATTCTCTACGACTATCTTGTTACACGAATAGAGGGGACAATTGCTGGGATATTGTCGAAGTTGATGGACTGTAGAGGTGGAAAATGAAATTTTGTTGTGTTCGATGCGATGAACTGCTGGCTATTATTCTATTAGTCTCGGCGATACAGATGAAATAAAGTGCTCAGGCTTGGATTCAAATATGTTACGAATATTTCCCGTGACGAAAAATAAATGAACGCCTTACGGACATTGCCAATCGCTTTACTCGTACCATTCGTGTGTGTCTCGATATGTCAATGTCTCTGATATTCCAGCATTCTATCCATCCAATCCTCATGATTATTTCGAGTTCACTTCCATTATTCTCCTACAACCTATCCGTGATCGACTCATCGGAGGTCCTCCAATTCCGAGTCCAATCAACGTAGTGAATGAAATACATCATCGAACCTTCTGCTAAAAAGGCATTAATCCTCTTCACACTCTTGGTCAAGCTAAAATATCATCAGTACTGTAACCATTAACAAAACAAAATGGTTATAAATACACTATTATGATTATTATATTATTAAGGTGAGATAAAAGAACGACGAAAATTTTTAAAATTTTTAATCAATTTCATAGATATACATAGATAATATAAATTAAATGTAGAAAACTGAAATCTACCGCTAGTTCCGATAAACTGTAATGATTGGATAGCTATTTCGAATTTGAATAGGAGTGACTTGCTGAGTATGGCAACTTATTCGAAAATTAATAGTGGCTAATAAGTTTTGAAAATAGTTGTGGCTTGATTTTGTCTAATGAGTTTAGAAAAATTATCAGTAAAGTGTCCAACTGAGAGGGACCTATATATAGTGTTTTGGGTAAACTTTCAACCAATCAGGATCAAGTAAGTATGTTAGATTTTTTCAATTTATTTTAGGTATCAATTCCAACATTTTGATTGGTTTATTTTTTAATTTTTGTTTAATTTATCTGATTTTTATTTTATTATTTGAGAGCAAAACGAAACGAAATTAGAGACAAAAGAGTTAAAAGGGGGAATCAAAACAGAGTGAAAAGAGAAGTGACAAGAATTTTTTATAAAATTGAATATAAAGTAAAAGTGGAGTAAATAAATTGTGTAAATAAAAAATAGAACAATCGATCAACATATTCTGTAATTGAGTAGTTGACGGCTAGTGATTATTGGTGTGGTTACAGAAAGCGCTATTCTTCACGTAGTGCCGAAATAATCTCTGTGTGATAAATTGGTTTATAGTTAATTTGTTGTAATTGAAATTTGTACTATTACGTGTGGATATTAATAAAGCTTATTGTGTTCGAGAGTGTTGAATTGCGAATTAATAAATATTGTCACAAATATTGTCACCAACTCAATAACCCAACACAAATAAATAAATAATAAATATTAATTCCTCGATGTAGATTGCAAGTTTTTTCAAAAATATTTTTTAATAAAAAACAATATTATCACAGGTCCGCGTAAAAAAGGCAATATTTTGCGATAAGTATTGGATTGAGAAGCGGTGGTTTAAAACAATTAAACGCTTCGAAATTTAAAATTATGAAAAATGTAATAAAATCAAAAATCGATTAATTTAAAAATAAAAATATTTGCAGTCAATAATGAAAAAAATAATCAAATTATCCAAAGTACTCATTAAAAAAGACGCCATTTCAGAAGTTGATATCCACCTAGAACGACGTCAGTTAATCTGGGCATGGAAGAAAGCTTTGTTTGGGAAATTATTTGTATCGGTCATTCTATTGCTCCTTTCTCTCTCTCATGTGTTATTCCTACAAAAACTCACTAAAACCTTTAAGAAATATTGTCCATTCTACATGCGACAAAAACCTTTGGAAATGGAAGTAACAGAAAGCGCACACAAAACATGCAAAGTTCAAAATATTGTCATATCTGCCGTTGCCTTTTTGATGGTTCTGTTTGTTATTTTAATTTTGACCTGTGCAGGCCTTTTTGACAATATAACAAAACAATTGTTTTTCATTGATAAAAACCATATCAATGTGGCGGGGCTATTCGTGTCGACATATATTATTAATATTCAACAATCATGGGGATTCAAACTGTTACTTATTTACTATTATAACTTTTATTCAGTTCTTGTATTTCAATTGTTAATATCCTCTTGCATGGTGGTCATGAATCTGAATTTTTGGCCCGGCCTTATTATATTTTGCCGGCTTATTCCGGGCAATTACACCGTCAACAAATTCCTAACAAGTGATGCGTATCATCCATATGAAAACTTATTGGAACAAAAACTAATTATGGAATTCAAATCTTGTGAAGACCCTTTATTCAATCATACAGCATATTCTCTGGTGGCGGTGGCGGTCGTTTCTATTATTATGGCAATACAAATGATTTTTCAAGTCAAACTTGTTTATATGACTGATAGGTTCATTGAAAATTTCTCCAAACTGATTCATGGCTTTGACGGTAAAGCTAAATCTTTGCGTGACAAATATATTCGTCAAGCATTGGAAGATAAAGAATTTATAGAACAATGCAAAAACCTTCAGAAATTTAATGCTCAAAATCCTTTTATTTGACATCCTATGTAATAATGTATTTTATTATTTTGGAAAAGGAGTTTGCAATTTTACATTTGGTTAGACTATGAAATTATAAGTAATAGTGAATTTTTTATATTTATAAAATTAAATCTAGTAATGGAGAGGCATAATTGGAAGCCGATACTTCAAGGGTTGGAAATTTAGATTATTCGATAATTTCAATGTAGAATCTTATCAAATATGCAATTGTGCACGTGAACCAAAATATAAAAGGAATTGGATACGATGGATGAAATGTGCCGCGTCAGATTTCGGTTTGGACATTAACAAGAAACAGTGCTGTGCTAAACAACCATATGATATCAAATAAAAACCTCTGGCCAAAAGAGAATTCACCTTCATTGAATCCAATTCAATAGCCAGAAAAATTAACGAAATCATTGTAAATTGTGAACAAAATTTGAACATTTGAAAAATATCAAATGGCGTTCGAATAATAGGACAACAGCTGTAAAATCCAAAAATCAGAAATAATGAAAACAAAATTAGAAGCTTCTTTTTTGAGAATTTCAATTTCGGCAAAACGTAGTAAATTATAAAACTCAAAATAACAATAAATTACAAAAGATGTATTTGTTGAGGATATCTGAATAATAAATAATATGAAAAATAAATAAAATTACACGGTTGAAAATCGTCATGACAAACAGGGCGATCTATGGGAACGCAGAGAAGAAAACTGAAGTTATAAGAACCGAGAGATAAATCAAGCAAAAGAAAGCAAACAAGAAATTAAAACAAAGGTCGTCATTAATTAACAAGTACAAAAGGGAAAAAGTGAATTAAAAAATTAAAAAACAAAACACGAAAAAAACATTTTATTGACAGTTTGTCATGGTGTAGTAAAAAAAAATTTAAAAATTTCAAAAATTAAAAACTTAAAGTGAATCTGAAATTTGAAAAAAAACACTTTATTTCTATAAAATAGAATTCTTTATTTCTATAAAATAGAATTCTTTATTTCTATAAAACAGAATGCTTTATTTTAATGTGTAAAAAAAACTTTGTTTAAAATATAATAAATTTTGAATTTCTTGAATATAATTATCAATTGGTTTATTCTTAAATATCAATATCAGGAAAGATGTTAACTAGAAGCATTATAGATTTTTACGATAATAAAGCAATTTTTATAACTGGTGCTACGTGATTATTAGGTAAATCAGTTATTGAGAAATTATTAAGATCAGAAGGCGCATCAGTAGCCGAAAGATTAGCCAAGCTTATATCATCAGACTTTCCCGATTTAGTCAGAATAGAAAATCCCAAAGCACTTAATAAAATTACAGCATTTGCTGAAAATGTAACTGATGTTAATTTCGGTTTAAATTATAACGGTTTAAATGAATTATTAAACAATGTATCTGTTATCATGCATGCTGCTGCCACTGTCAGATTTAATGAGCCGTTAAAATTGACGACAGAAATGAATGTAATACCCGTTATTAAGCCGATGGAAACATGTCATCAAATGAAGAATCTTGAAATTTTAATCCATATTTCAACAGCGCATGTAAATTATGATATGGAATCCGTGCATGAATACGTTTATTCGCCATCATTAGATCCTTATAAGGTTGTCGATATCGTCCAGTACTTGATTGAGGATCTGATCAATCTGATCACTCCAGATATGTTGAAAAACAAACCAAATACTTATACATTCACGAAGCAATTGGCTGAATATACTATTCAGCAAAACATTGATAAATTACCATTAGTGATCGTTCGGCACTCAATTATTGGAGCTTCTGTCATTGAACCGTTTCCGGGTTAGACGGATAATTTTGATGCAGCTACTGGACTTATCGTCGCTATCAGCAAAGGTATGCTGAGATCAATGATGGGAGATTATATCAAGTCCACCAATATCATCCCGGTTGACACAAACGCCAATTTTATAATTGCCGCTGGCTGGTATTCTGCTGGTACATATGGTACTAAATTAACAAATGAAAATGTCCAAGAAAGCCCGCCACCAAACAAGAAGAAGAAGCCGACTACGACACACAGATTTCGATATTTCAAGGAAAGTCGGCCTAATAGAAAATAGTAAAAAACAATGCATATGTTGGATGACGAGGGAAGGCCCGTCACTACATTTATCTTAAATAAATACTATAGAACGGGGCCGAACAAATATAGGGTTAATATATTCGCTGAGGAAAGAAAATAGACAAAGTTCCAATGTTTCAATCAAATTCCCAACAATCCAAATCAATTCAACCCAAAGACAATCCAGCAATCTAAAAACTGACTAAATCGTCGAGCAAACTATGCATATTCAATCTTATCAACAATTGTGTAAATATAATTGACTATTCTATCTTATTAACAATTGTGACAATCCATGTATATTTTATCTTATTTTCCGTCTGAATATTCATATGTATAATTTATCTTATTTTCCGTTTGAATATTTATGTAGAATGTTAATATTTTATCGGGTGTATGTATTTAATAGATTTTATTAGTTAACATCTTAATTATATACAAGGGAAAAATATTCTAATAATTTTAATTTGATATTTCAAATTAATAACAATAAATTTCAAAAATTCAATTTTTAATTGTAAACTTCAATTAATTGAATTTCTAGATTTTATTTTTTAGAACAGTTGGCTTAGAACAGCTGGGAAATTTCAACAAAAATAAATAATCAATTTTAGAATAAGAAAATAAAAATAATCTTAAGAAAATAATAATCAATTTAATTTTAAGTATGTAAATTAACAACAGCTGAATAATAATAATCTTAAGAAAATAATAATCAATTTAATTTTAAGTATGTAAATTAACAACAGCTGAATAATAATAATCTTAAGAAAATAATAATCAATTTAAATTAACAACAGCTGTCCGCAAAAAAATAGTATAAATAGCGACAACAAATTAGTTTTAGTCGCCCAAAAATAGCGCAAAGATTTTATATTCGAAGGTAAATCCTGAGGATAATTCAATCATTTGAATCAGCACAAAACGATTCACAAATAATAAAAGCTTGCTAAGACACAACACGCACACACAACAAATAACAATACATATACTTCTTTTTGCACGCATTTTGAGTTGAATAAATTGATAAACAAGTACCAACTTCTTCAGAATTGTAACTGGATTTTATTTGGTAAATTTTATATTCAATACATTTTATTATATATTCGTCTTTGTTTTGATATATATATAAGAACCAGTAAGTTGAGTGTTCCCGATTATCGAGACCTCAACACATATCTCGACATCTGTCAGAGATAAGGTAATGACAATTAAAAATGCGGAAAGAAGAATAATAGAAAAACAAAATTATCTCAAGTACCACAGTTGTAAGAAACTATAAAAAGTGATGCCGAGACCAGACAGAGTAGAAAAGAGTTTAAAAAAGGAGTTAAAAAGAGTGTTAACGAGTTAAATAAAAGATTTTAGGAGTCAAAGAGAAATTTGAGTTTGGTTTGAATTTAAAGAAGTTAAGAAAAGAAATTTGATAATTATAATCTTTGTAAACTTAATATAAAAGTGGAGGAGTGAATAATTGTACACTTTACAACAGAAATCTTTATTGATAATCACAAATAAAATTTCTCTTTACACTGACAATCTATTCAACATCCTGCTTGGTGACTATACAATGCTTATTACAACAGTAGTGTATATAATGGGAACACCGGCTCACCCTACCCATCTAAGGTATTTACTAATTTTCAATTTTTATATTTAATAATTTTTAACATTGAAGTAGGGTGGGGTCTAGAATTGGAACACCCAACTTCAAATCTAAAATTTATTTAATGTAAGCATTGAAGGTGTAGTGGTGTCTAAAATAGGTGAGGGTTAGCCGGTGTTCCCATTATATAAACTACTACACTTTAGATTTCTAAGAGATGTCGTTGACTAATTACCTTAAAAATTTGTACAGGTACTAAATCGAGTATTCTGATCAATATTTCATTAAAAAGATTTGAAAAAAAAGTGACCGAAATGGGTTTTGAACCCATTGGTATTGACAATGCAATCGAGCATTAAGCTTTTACTGCTAAATAAACTAAAAAATAAGTTGTTATTGTGTGAATATTTATTGATGAAATTAATAATTAATTTTTTTTTTATTTGTAATCTTGATGTCTTGTAATTTAAAGAATAAAAAAAAATTATGAAACAGTAAAACTGCTCTGAGAGGACAGTTGTATTTTTTCCCACTGTCCTCTCAACAGTTTTTTTTGATCCGGATCATTTTTTCATTTATCAATTTTAACCTCTTTCGTTTATCGAATCTCTTCTAATATACAAGCTGGCCAGACTCATACATCAGAATCAATTCGATAATAGCAGCACGCCTTATTATTCGCTTCTCGCTCGAATACGATTTCATCGGCGTTTTAAGCGTGCTGCTCGAAAGTACAAATGAATTCAAAAGCGAATCCGAAAAAGGTCCGAAAACAACCAAGAAATATTTCGAAATAAATGTGCACATTATGGGATCGATCCGGGGTGTGTTCGAAAGACTGTGGCGATAATTACCAGTTCGCCACCACACTCTGTTAAAATAATTTTTTCTTTCACATTTATGTTTAAAAATTAATTAATTAATAAAAAAATAAAATATACAAGATGTTTTTCCTAAGATACCCACACTATATATATTTTCAAATTTTTAATATTATTTTATGTTGACAAAAAAAACTAATTTCAGTTGGGATTTGAGTAGGTAGTTAGGGGCTACCTGCCACAATAACCCCCCATCCGAGGGGGGGGTGTCTGCGACAACTTATGATTACGCAATTGTGGCAACGTATTTTTTTTGCTTTCAGGGATTTTTAGTACAAATTTTTTTTTCAGACTATAGTGAAGGGGTCTCGATTGATCCAGGGATTTTCAATACAAAGAGCCAAGAATAAGTCAGTATTATTTGGCTGGGTCTCCTTGGTTTTGGGATTTTCAATACAAAAAGGATTTACACTAAAAAAACATGGTAAAATTTTAAATTAAAGCAAATTATGGGTCTAAAAATCCAATTAAAGTAAATTATGGGCTAATTATGTAAATTAAGGATCAAATTTTTAAATTAAAGTAATAAATGGGCTCAAATAAGTAAATAAAGGTTCAAATTTTCAAAGTAAATGATGGGTCTAATATTTTAATTAAAGTAATCAATGGGTTCAAATGAGTTAATTGTGGTCTAAAATTTTTGAATTATAGTAAATTAAGGTTCTAAAAAATTAAATTAAAGTTAATTAAGGTTCAAATTTTAAAATTAAGTAATCAATGGTCAAAAATTTTAAATTAAAGTTAAATAAGTAAATTTAAGTAAGAATTTTTAAATAATTAAATTAAAGTAATGTAATAACTAAATTCAAGTAAGATTTTAAAATTTATTAACAAAAAGTTTGAATAACGAACAGCTACTGAGAAATAAAATTTTTTAAGATAATTTTTAATGAAAATTTTATGGAATATTTTTCAAAGACAAATTTTAATAATTATATTTAATAATAATAATAATAATAATAATAATAATAATAATTCAACAACAAACCAACAATCAGATACCAACTACCAAGTACAAGATACTAACAACTTAGTATCATCAACTAGTAACTTACGAACACGTATTTACAACCAGATACATACAATTAGAATCTAACAACCAGATACCTGCTACCAAGTACTTACAAGCAGCAAATAGGTACCAGATACCAAGTACTTACAACCGACAACAACCAAGTACTAACAATCGACAACAACCAAGTACTAACAATTGACAACAACCAAGTACTAATTATTTACAAACTTCGACTACATACATGCTCGTACGCAGGGGGGAATGTTACTGGGGGTTTACCCCCCCCCCCCCCCCCATGATTCCAACAACAATATAAAAAACTATAATTAATAAATATATAAACTTAAAACAATTTAAGAAATATTCCGAATGCCGATATATATATATATATATATATATATATATATATATATATATATATATATATATATATATATATATATATATATATATATATATAAACCCCCCCATAGATTCATGCTGACTACATACCTGCTACCAAGTACAAAATACCAAGTACTGTCAACTAGATACCAAGTACTTACGACCAGATGACCACATGACATTATTGGTTAAATATGTAAATATAGGTTATATTTGGTTGTTAAGTAAATTATGGTGTAAAATGTTAGATTAAGTAATACAAGGATAAATATGTAAATAAAATATAATTAGGTAAATTAAAGTTAAAAATTTTAAATAAATTAAAGTTTAAAAATTAAAATTAAAGTAAGATTTTAAAATATTTAAATTAAAGTAATGCAATAAGTAAATTAAAGTAAGATTTTTAAATTTATTAACAAAAAGTTGGAATAATACTCAGTGTTTGAGAATAAAAAATTTTTTAAGATAATTTTTATGAAATAAAATTTTTTAAGTTAATTTTTAATAGAAATTTTTGAAATAATTTTTTAAACCAATTTTTAATGGAAATTTTTATGAAATAATTTTTAAAGATAAATTTAGATGCTAATTTCAATGATAATAATAATATTCGTAATGATAAAATAATAATAACAATAATAATAATTATATTAATAAAAATAATAATAATACTAATAATACTAATAATACTAATAATTCAACAATCAGATACCAACAACCAGTTACTAAATATTTTTAACTATGCGCTAACAAATAAGTTTCAAATACTTACAACATGATACCATGTACTAACTAACTCTCAAACAACTAGATACCTACAACAACCAACTAAATATTCTTCGATGTATTTTATCAAATGCTTTTTAAATTATTTTTTTTAATTACAATCAGCAGAAAAACCTTTTCTAAATGTCTAAATTTAACAAAAATGATAGAATTTCATCAAAAATAAATAATTGTCAACTCAACCACTTTAAAACACCACGTGGAATTCGAAATAATTTAAATAAAATTACAATGAAAAACTATAGAATTTAAATTTACAAAACATTCTTCTTTTAATTGATTACTACTGACTTATTATTGCAATGTAAAAATTGCATTCAATAAATAATTATTATTGATTCATTTTATTATAAATACTCGGAGTTTGTCCGACAAGATGTTTTGACCCCCTAAGGGTACTGGTCATAAGGGTACTGGTCATAAGGGTACTGGTCGTAATGGTATTATTCGTAACGGTATTGGTCACACTCAACCCCACCTACCCAATTAACCAGATACCAAGTACTTACAACTAGCTACCAAGTATCATGTATTAACAATCACCATCAAAACCCATCGAGAAATTAACAAATATCAACATAAAACTATGTAATAACAATCAGTTAACAACATCGTACCAACTACCGAGTACAGGATATCAAAAACTTAGTATCATCTACCAGTAACTTACGAACACGTATTTTCAACTAGATACCAAGTACTTACAACAAGATACCAAACGCTATCAGTCAAGTACTTACAACTAGATACCAAGTACCAACAATCAACTTAACAACACATAAAAATAATAGCAATTAAATACAAAATATTCTTCATCACATACACTATCTTCTTATCAAAATCTAAAAAGTCAAGAAATACTTATTGTTGATCAGTTTTATTATATATACTCGGAGATTTTCCGACAGGATGTTTTGACTCTCTAAGGGTACTGGTCGTAATGGTATTAGTCGTAAGGATACTGTTCGTAAGGGTATTGGTCACAGTCAACCCTCACCTACCAATTAACTAGTTACCATGTACTAACAAATTGATCTTTAAAAGAAAATACACTTCACTTGAAAAAATTGGATGAAAAATTAATTGAACTCAAGGTCTCAAAAACTTGGTAAAAATTGATTAAATAATTGTAAAAATTTAAATTATTCAAAATAAATATCATAAAAATGTAATTAATGGACAAGAAAAACCTTTAAATTCTAATCATTAATAATCCAGTAAATAAAAAAAATACTAATCAGTCAAGTTAATATGAATCAACTAAGTTAAGATCTAGTAGATAATTGATTTAGATTGAATAAATTAATTAAGATAAATTAATTTTAATTATTTTTTTAAAAGTAATACATGTACTCAAATTGATTGACTGATTGCTCAATATATTCGAAAAATCAGTATTAATTCATTACAATTATCAAAGTCGGCAATCTACAATAAAAATAATTATCATTAAATTCCAAAAGAGGCTAATGATAACATCTAATAAAGCAGTAAATTCATTTAAATAATAATAATTGGTATATCCAAGCGAATTCTCCAATAAAATCATCTAAAAAGAATCATTTTCCCCCTAAATATATCAATATTTAAAGATTGGTATTTTAATGATAAGTACTTTTTAAAGATTATATATTCTCCTCAGACTAATAAGATTCCTTAAAATCCCTTTAAATGACTATAATTATATCTTTAATTCCTATTATCACAAATATTTCACTAAAATCAAATAACTAAACAATTTATAAAATCTATTAATAAAACCAGTTATAATTAAATTTTTGTTCTAAAACTCGAAATTAAAAATAAATATTACTGTACAATTTAACCAAGTAGTTGCATTGAAAAATTAAATTTATCCATCAAATAAAATCTAATGATAAAACCAGTTATTATTAAAAAATAATTAAAAGATTTTTCTAAAACTCAAAATTTAAAATAAATATTGCTATTATTGCTTGAAATTTAACTGTACAATATAACCGAGTAGTTGCATAGAAAGATTAAATTTATCCATATTTCTTCAAATGATCATTTTTACCGATATTCAACCGATTTAATTACTATTTAAAATCACCCGATAGATTTCTCCCAATAAAGATCAATTTTCTTTAGTCGATGTTTTAAATCAATATTTCTCATCTTTTGTCATTGTCCATCTAAATAAAGAAAAAATAATTTAAAGTTGATATCAATTCCAATTATCTGTAAAGATTTCGTTGTCAAAACCAAGTAAATCGATCATTATCAATACTTAATAAAATAATGTTCTAAACCATAAATCTAAATTAATTTACTGTGCATTAATCACAACCTAATAAAACGATATAATTTCACATTATTATTGATTCATAACTGACTGATGTATTGCAATTTCCCTTAAAACATTGATATTTTTACCAACATCATCCTTAAAAAATCATATATTCCCACCTTATCCTATCCTATATCCTCTTAAAAGATCATATTTTCCCATCTAAACCGATCCCTCATTAAATATTTCTACCCTTTAAACTTCTAACCGACTATATCCCTTAATTCTACCCACTTGAAGTTATATTCTCCCTTAATCAATCAATCCTATTAAAATCCATAGAGAACTTCAAAAATATGACTTTTCATTAAATGTTATAGACACCAGACATTCTTCCATTGAAATAATTTAGAAGCTAAATAATAATAGCCCACTAAAAGATCAAATTTCATTATTTTCTACAAATATTTCACCCATCAAACACCTAACTAGAGATGATATATATTGATTGATCATAATTCTTTAGCGATTCAGCCAAAAAAACATTACAAATTTTATTTTATTCATATTCGGCGATTTTTCCCAAAATGTTTTAGAAAAATACATATTTTTGGTAATTGATTTATTTAATTATAATTAAAAACATATCTGACTCACAATTTTTCAAAATAATTCCAAAATACTTAAAAATAAATGTCATCAAAATCCTAAAAAAACCTTGAAAAATAATTAAAAATAATATATAATTATTGTTAGAAGACATAGTTTCACAGAAATCTTTATTCACTTCAAAAATCTAAACGGAACACACAATCGTTATACTATTTATAGTACATTGAATTGCGTAATCTACAAAAGGGAGAATTATTAGTTTAAGTGATACTGTTGACACAGAAGACAAACATACTTACTTAATTTAGTTATACAAGCATTCCCGCATCATTCAATAGATATCAATAGATATATCATCTTACAATTATATTGTTGATTAAAAGTAATATTTAAGAACTTGAATAATGATCTCATATCTCATATGGATCAAAATTCAAGTCTTAAAATTTACTTTAAATAAAAAATATTACTTGAAAGCCATTTATAAGACTTGAATTTTGATCCATATGATATCATTCTCCAATTCCGAATCCAATCAACGTAGTGAATGAAATACATCATCGAACCTTCTGCTAAAAAGGTATTAATCCTCTTCACGCTCTTGATCAAGCTAAAATCTCATCAGTACTGTACAACTAAACGCTTCGAAATTTAAAATTATGAAAAATGTAATAAAATCAAAAATCGATTAATTTAAAAAATAAAAATATTTGCAGTCAATAATGAAAAAAATAATCAAATTATCCAAAGTACTCATTAAAAAAGACGCCATTTCAGAAGTTGATATCCACCTAGAACGACGTCAGTTAATCTGGGCATGGAAGAAAGCTTTGTTTGGGAAATTATTTGTATCGGTCATTCTATTTTTCCTTGCTCTCTCTCATGTGTTATTCCTACAAAAACTCACTGACAACTTTAAGAATTATTGTCCATTCTACATGCGACAAAAAACTTTGGAAATGGAAGTAACAGAAAGCGCGCACAAAACATGCAAAGTTCAAAATATTGTCATATCTGCAGTTGCCTATTTGATGGTTCTGTTTGTTGTTTTAATTTTGACCTGTGCAGGCCTTTTTGACAATATAACAAAACAATTGTTTTTCATTGATAAAAACCATATCAATGTGGCGGGGCTATTCGTGTCGACATATATTATTAATATTCAACAATCATGGGGATTCAAACTGTTACTTATTTACTATTATAACTTTTATTCAGTTCTTGCATTTCAATTGTTAATATCCTCTTGCATGGTGGTCATGAATCTGAATTTTTGGCCCGGCCTTATTATATTTTGCCGGCTTATTCCGGGCAATTACACCGTCAACAAATTCCTAACAAGTGATGCGTATCATCCATATGAAAACTTATTGGAACAAAAACTAATTATGGAATTCAAATCTTGTGAAGACCCTTTATTCAATCATACAGCATATTCTCTGGTGGCGGTGGCGGTCGTTTCTATTATTATGGCAATACAAATGATTTTTCAAGTCAAACTTGTTTATATGACTGATAGGTTCATTGAAAATTTCTCCAAACTGATTCATGGCTTTGACTGTAAAGCTAAATCTTTGCGTGACAAATATATTCGTCAAGCATTGGAAGATAAAGAATTTATAGAACAATGCAAAAACCTTCAGAAATTTAATGCTCAAAATCCTTTTATTTGACATCCTATGTAATAATGTATTTTATTATTTTGGAAAAGGAGTTTGCAATTTTACATTTGGTTAGACTATGAAATTATAAGTAGTAGTGAATTTTTTATATTTATAAAAATAAATCTAGTAATGGAGAGGCATAATTGGAAGCCGATACTTCAAGGGTAGGAAATTTAGATTATTCGATAATTTCAATGTAGAATCTTATCAAATATGCAATTGTGCACGTGAACCAAAATATAAAAGGAATTAGATACAATGGATGACATGTGCCGCGTCAGATTTCTGTTTGTAAAATAACACGATTAAACACCATATGATATCAAATAAAAACCTTCTCTGATCGAAAGAGAATTCACCTTCATTGAATCCAATTCAAGAGCCAGAAATATTAACGAAATCATTGTAAATTGTGAACAAAATTTGAACATTTGAAAAATATCAAATGGCGTTCGAAAAATAGGACGACAGTTGTAAAATCCAAAAATCAGAAATAATTAGAAGCTTCTTTTTTGAGAATTTCAATTTCGGCAAAGCGTAGTAAATTATAAAACTCAAAATAACAAAAAATTACAAAAAATATATTTATGGATATCTGAAAAATAAATAATATGAAAAATAAATAAAATTACACGGGTGAAAATCGTCATGACATACGGCACGATCTATGGGAACGCAGAGAATAAAACGGAAGTCAAAAGAAGCAAGAGATGAGAAAGATAAATGAAACAAAAAAATGTCGTAATTAATTAACAAGTACAAAAGGAAAAAAAAGCAAAGCATAATTCGACATTTTTCAGAGATAAGGTAGGGACAATTGGAAATGCGGGAAGGAGAAAAATGGAAAATCAAAATTATCGCAAATATCGCAGTTGTGACTATAAAAGCTATGCCGAGACAAGAGAGAGTAGAAGAGTTTAAAAGGGAGTTAAAAGAAGAGTTAACGAGTTAAATAAAGGAGTTTAGAGGTCAAGAAGAAATTTCAGTTTGGTTTGAATTTAAAGTAGCTAAGAGATATTTGATTGGAAGCATAACGATAATCTTTGTAAACCTAATATAAAGGTGGAGGAGTGAGTAATTGTGGTCAAAGCAATAGAGCAATCGAGTAACATATTCCTGTGATTAAATCGATCGACGATTATAATTTTTATTGGCGAATTGTACACGGAGAGATATTCTTCACGTAGTGACATAAAAAGCTCTGGATAATTGTCTATATTATAGTTGATTGCCTGTAATTGCAACTCGTACAACTTATTGTGATTATTAACAAAGGTTATCTTGTCATAGACGTACTTGTTGAATTTATAACTTGAATTATATAAATATTTAATTTTTAACAAAAACGTTACTGAATTTTTATTTCATAACAAAAAACTACCCATGGGAAATCACCACACAGCCAAAAATAATAAAGGATTATGATTTTGACGCACTTGTCAACAGGATCATGTTTGGGGTAATGTAGAATCAAATTTCAGGATTAAGATATCACTTGCTCGGAATCCAAATGCTGAGAAAAATCCCTGCTCAAACTCTTGAAATTTTAAATGATTAACCACGGTCATTGAAAAAAATAGTCCTTATAATGTAATTATTTCGATTGAAAGTCAAGAACCAAGAAAAAAAATGTAATGAGTGGCTTTGGCAAAAAAATATTTTCTCATTAGTTCTCAACCACGTTGTACACCACAAGCCAGCTTGTATAAACTATAATTCATTGGCGTAGCCATTTGATATTCAGTGATCATTGACAAATCAAATCAACAAAATGCTTCTGCAAGAAGGATGTAATATTTATAATTTAATAAGTTAATTTAATAACCAATGCCTCGCATGAAATCCTTTTCCAATTATTAATAAAGTTTTGATATAAAATTTTAAAGCCCTTTACACTTTTTCCTCAATAAAAAGACTTACGCCTTTGACGGGAAGTCTCTTCAATGTATGCGGCATTGCAACCATTACATGAAAACCAATACTTAGACACTAAAACCGATTGGAGTTTGAAATTTATTCCTAAACATATTTAATGATTATAAAAATTTCGAAACTATTTTAAATACATTGAAATTATCCGATGATTTCATGACAAGTCAATCAAAGAGAAACGAGCTAATGCATTTTTTTGGTAGATCTTTCCAGAAATAAAGATAATAGCCAAATCAATAAATCCAACCTTAATTAATAAATAAAATGGAGAAAAAATCAGTGGGGAAATTGGGAAAAAAAGTTCTTTTAATTATATTTCATTATATTGATTTCACGAAACGATGTTTCTGAAAGAGGAAGATTATAAATGGCCAAAGTGGAAAAACAAATGATTAGACAAAACGAAGTAAGGATGCAAGAAGAGTTCCTTACACATTACGATAGAAAATGAGAAAGAACCATTTTGGGAAATAAGTTATTTATGTCTTGGAATTCTCGTTGAAGTTATAATCAACTGGATCACTCGAAACAAGAATATAATATAAATAATAATCGAATGAAGTACCCACCTTAAAATACTCTATAATATATTACGAATAGTCACTACCTAACTACGCTTCTACAAAATACTAAAGTGTTTCGGGATAAATAGGGATACGCGTTCAGATTAGGCTTTAAATTTTACTGCATTTAGACTGGATTCGTTTTGAAATATGCGAAATTCACGAACAATCATTTCAATATTATTGGAAGATTATAACTAAATTTTAAATAAACAACATCTTTGAATTCCAGATCGTCCAGATTTATAATGATTATTTCTGTTGCATTTTCTGAATTTCTCGTTTAAAAAAATAATTCACTATCTTAGTAAAATAAAGAAAGTAGAAACATTTTGTATATGGAGATATTTGATTAATTTATTGCAAACATTATTTATGTTGAGAATATCTAATAATAATTATTTTTTATTATTACATTTATTTTTAATTATTGATTTTAATTAATTAATTATTATTAATTATTATTAATAACTATTAATAACTATTAATCATTATTAATCATTATTATCTATTATAATTATTATTATTTTTAATTATTTATTATTATTATATAAAATTTAGTTTACATTATTATTATTTTTTGTTATTTTACTATTACTAATGTTTTTAATTATCAATTTAAATTAATTAATTAATTATTAACAATTTATTATTTTTATTATTATTTCTTATAATTATTTACGTTGATTATTATTTTTTTAATTATTATATTTATAAAATTTAGGCTCTCGTTATAAGAACCAAAGTATTTTAAGGTCTGTAAAATGTTTTGTACACGAAATCCTGCTCTCGCTAAAAAACTTTAAATATTTTTTAGTCCTGAATTTTTGTATATGAATTTTGGTAAGACATTTTGAAGAATCCATATCTTACGAGATATTAGGTTAAATTAAGTTAATAATTTAAAGTAAATTAAAATAAGAATTTTAAATTAAAAATTAAAAAAAATACTTCTTTTCATTCTATTTATAATTAATTATAACAATAATAATTATTATTTTTAATTATTAATTTTAATTATTTTTATTAATAACTAATTATTATCTATTATTATTATTAATTTATTATTTATTTATTAATATATAATATTTAGTTTTTATTGTTATTTTTTAATAATTTATTTTAATTAATTAGGTTAAATTAAAGTAATAATTTAAATTAATTAAAGTGAGAATTTCAAATAATTTAAGTAAGAATTTTAAATTAAAATTAAATAAAAATACTCCTACTTTTCCTCTATTTATTATTAATTATAACAATAATAATTATTATTTTTATTAATAACTAATTATTATTTATTATAATTATTATTATTTAATTATTAATTTTAATTAATTAGGTTAAATTAAAGTAATAATTTAAATTAATTAAAGTGAGAATTTCAAATAAGTTAAGTAAGAATTTTAAATTAAAATTAAAAAAAATACTTCTACTTTTCATCTATTTATTATTAATTATAACAATAAAAATTATTATTATTTTTTAATTATTTATTTATTATTATATGATATTTAGTTTTTATTGTTATTTTTTAATTATTAATTTTAATTAATTATTTGATTTTGATTAATAACTAATTATTATTTTAATTATTTATTTATAATTATATAAAATTTAGTTTTTATTGTTATTTTTTAATTATTAATTTTAATTAATTAGGTAAAATGAAAGTAATTATATTTATAAAATTTAATAATTTAATGTAAATTAAAGTGAGAATTTTAAATTAAAATTAAAAAAATACTCCTACTTTTCATCTATTTATTATTAATTATAACAATAAAAATTATTATTTATTATAATTATTATTATTTTTTAATTGTTAATTTTAATTAATTATTTGATTTTGATTAATAACTAATTATTATTTTTAATTATTTATTTTTATTATATAAAATTAGGTTTTTATTGTTATTTTTTAATTATTAATTTAAATTAATTAGGTTAAATTAAAGTAATAATTTAAAGTAAATTAAAGTGAGAATTTCAAATAAGTTAAGAATTTTAAATTAAAATTAAAAAAAATACTCCTACTTTTCCTCTATTTATTATTATTTATAACAATAAAAATTATTATTTATTATAATTATTTTTTTATTATTATATGATATTTAGTTTTTATTTTTATTTTTTAATTATTAATTAATTATTTGATTTTGATTAATAACTAATTATTATTTTTAATTATTTATTTATAATTATATAAAATTTAGTTTTTATTGTTATTTTTTAATTAATTCTAATTAATTAGGTTAAATGAAAGTAATTATTATATTTATAAAATTCAATAATTTAAAATAAATTAAAATGAGAATTTCAAATAAGTTAAGAATTTTAAATTAAAATTAAAAAAATACTTCTTCTTTTCCTCTAATTATAGTTAATTATAACAATAATAATTATTATTTTTAATTATTAATTTTAATTATTTTTATTAATAACTAATTATTATTTTACTATAATTATTATTATTTTTTAATTATTTATTTATTATTATATAAAATTTAGTTTTTATTGTTGATTTTTATTTTATTAATTTTAATTAATTCGGTTATATTAAAGTAATAATTTAAAGTAATTTAAAGTGAGAATTTTAAATAAGTTAAGAAAGAATTTTAAATTAAAATTTAAAAAAATACTTTTACTTTTCTTCTATTTATTATTAATTAGAACAATAATAATTATTATTTTAATTTAATTATTTTTATTAATAACTAATTATTATAATATAAAATTAAGTTTTTATTGTTATTTTTTAAAACAATAAAATTATAATTTAAGCCTTTTACTGCAAATAATGTATTTAATGAAAAAGGCTTAAATTATCACTTTATTGTTTAAATAATAAATGCTGCTACCAAGAAATCATCATTTTATACTATGTTATTTTTTAATTATTAATTTTAATTAATTAAGTTAAATTAAAGTAATCATTTAAAGTAAATTAAAGTTAGAATTTCAAATAAGTTAAGTACATTTTATATTAAAATTAAAAAAAATACTCCTACTTTTCCTCTATTTATTATTAATTATAACAATAAAAATTATTATTTATTATAATTAATTATTATATTTTAATTATTAATTTTAATTAATTATTTGATTTTGATTAATAACTAATTATTATTTTAAATTATTTATTTATTATATAAAATTTAGTTATTATTATTATTTTTTAATTAATTCTAATTAATTAGGTTAAATGAAAGTAATTATTATATTTATAAAATTTAATAATTTAAAGTAATTAAAATGAGATTTTCAAATAAGTTAAGAATTTTAAATTAAAATTAAAAAAATACTTCTTCTTTTCCTCTAATTATAGTTAATTATAACAATAATAATTATTATTTTATTATAATTATTATAATTTTTTAATTATTTATTTATTATTATATAAAATTTAGTTTTTATTATTGATTTTTATTTTATTAATTTTAGTTAATTCGGTTATATATTTTTTATATATTTTTATAATTTATAATTTAAAGTAATTTAAAGTGAGAATTTCAAATAAGTTAAGAATTTTAAATTAAAATTTAAAAAAAATACTTTTTTTATTTTATCATTTTATACTTTATTTTTTAATTATTAATTTTAATTAATTAGGTTAAATTAAAGTAATCATTTAAATTAAATTAAAGTTAGAATTTCAAATAAGTTAAGTACATTTTATATTAAAATTAAAAAAAATACTACTTTTCCTCTATTTATTATTAATTATAACAATAAAAATTATTATTTATTATAATTAATTATTATATTTTAATTATTAATTTTAATTAATTATTTGATTTTGATTAATAACTAATTATTATTTTTAATTATTAATTTTAATTATTATTTTATTTCATTTTCATTATTAATTATTTATTCTTCATATTAAAAATAAAATTAAATATAATAATTATTAAATAAAATAATAATCAAAAACTCGAATGAATAGAACAATTTATTAAAAAAATATTCAACTGTTTACATTTTCGTTGTCCAGTTGTTCAATTCTTTCGGAAGATTCTTCAATGCATTCTGTAGAGATTTTAAGGTTAATTGGATTGCAGGAATCTTCACATTCATCCGAAGAATCACCTTTAAGTATTTTTAATAAATCTTCCAAATTTCCAGTTTCCATTTCATTTTCCGACGAAACCTCGTTACTATTTTCTATCAAATCGACTTTTGACTCTTCATTTTTGTCCTGAAGACTCTTTTCCCACTTTTCAATTCTTTCTTTCTCTTCATCTTCAGTTTCTTTCACTTTATATTTGGTTCTTCCATCCCAGAGTTCAGCACTAATAGTTCGATTATTCCATAGTTTGTTATTGAAATATTCAACTGCGATATCGGATAGATTCGCGTCTTTGAAATTAATTTGAATAACTGCCTCAGGATGTAACTATATGACGAGATTACTATCATTTCTATCGACACTTTACAAACTTACATCGTGAACAATTATAGATTTAACAGCACCTATATTTTTTGTTTCTTTGCTGATTTTATCTTTTATATCCATAGCTAAATCAGGATTTTCCTAGAAAATGTCAAGTGTTAAAGCAGGTAGAAACAAGATTAATATTCATCATCATGCAATATATAGTTTAGAGTTCTTGTAAACTTGCATTGGCCTTAGTGAGTGCAATACGAGTAAGTTATGAAGGAATTAATATATGTTAAGTTTTGTTGGTAAAACTGTTGCGATTAAAATTTTAAGTGATGTGCTTTGAATGTTTTATATAACTATTTTCAATAGTGGTGGTAAGTACATCGTTAAATTGATTCACCAATTTAATAAATTTCATTTTTCTAGACATTTATTTTAGCCAATTTTCAAATGGCTTTCAGGTAAGATATTCAATTTTAGGTAAATTTTAAGACTTGAATTTTGATCCATATGGATATGAGATCATTATTCAAGTTCTTAAATATTACTTTTAGCCAACATTTGTGTTATAAATTATTTTTAATTAAGAATTTTATGAAATTTATTTTATAATTATAATTTTGGAATTATTTTGATATAATATAAGTCAGATCAATTTTTAATTATAATTAAATAATTAAATCAATCACCAAAAATGTATTTTTCTAAACATTTCTAAAACAAATATCAGAAATTCTAATGAATATTTAACTTAATTTTAACTCAAAAATAATTCTTACGATGATATTTCGTCATTTTCATGACAAATTAACGTAGTTTCTTGAAAAATAAATTAAAAACACTTTTAGCGATTTTTTCCCTCAAAATTGTCTAAAATGAAGTTATTATAGAAACGTGTCTCAGCGGCGCATTTCTATATATCGAAAGTTTGCAAGTTTTTTTGTATGTGTTGGGTTTGTGTGCAGCATTTAAGTTTTCTTCCACTTTTTAGATTTCTATAGTGTAAGATGTATCTCATTGCATTATTAATGAGAATATCAGCGTCAAATCAAAGTAAGTATGTATGTTTCTATTACGTAAGATTATTGATTTTTTTCTTATATTATAGGAAACGTATCTCAGCTGTTTTTGGTATATAAGTGATGTTCTAGTATCGTTTTATAATTCGAAAAGGAAAGTTTATAAAAAGTGCACCATCGTGACGGTTTAAAAAAAGTTCAATACACTTATATAGTAAATTATATTTCTGTAGAAAAAATTGCGAGGTGGGAAACATTTAGCTGGAACAATTTTAAGGAAAATAATCGTGGATTTTGAATTAATCGTAACTCACAATAAAATTCCTTGTGTGAGTTTAGAAGCTTGTGAGAAAGGTTTCTATGAGATAGTTTTTGAATCTTTTGTGGATGATTGACAAATTATTTAATGTTTTGGATATTTGAGGCTGTGAAAATTTTTTAACCAACTTTTCCGAGTTTTTGTTGTATGTCTTTTTGTGTCAAACTTGGATATTTTTGTACACAATGTCTTGGAGCTGAAGATTCCCGGTAGAATCCAAGCATTTCTGGTTATGCTATTTATAATAAGACCATTTTCGATAATTGCATGTATTTTACGAATGGTCGAATTTACTGTGTTTTCAAACATTGAATTGACAAAAAACATGCTATTGTAATAACCTTACGTTGAGCTAAAGTAGTAGATTTAGTAATATATTTTGCGTATTTTGTGTTTCTTGGTTTGCCATGGTTTTATTTTAAGATTCGTAAATTTAAATATCAAATTAAATATCAAATTAAATATAAAATTAAATATAAAATTATAAATCAATTTATAATTAGGAATAACGATTTTTTGATTTGCAATAATGCATAATTTTAAATAACCAATTTATAATTCTGAATAAATAGTTTATAATATAAAATAAGCATGTAAAATAAGCTATATTCGTGAAATTTATATGAAAAGTTCAAATTTTTTTATGAGAAAATTTATGTTTAATGCTTATTATTAGGTTAAATTTTTTCAAGTTTTAAAAAAAAAATTGTATATTATCCGATGGAACGTATCTACTTCATAAAAAAGAATTGAGTGTATTTCTATTCTATTTATTTCATATAGTTATTTATAAAATCCGTAAAATTAATAAAAAATGCATATTTAAAATAAAATCCTTGATTATTGATAAAAACATAAAAAATCAATAATTAAAATAAAATTATTGAATAAAAAATTAATCGATGTAATAATAAAGTTCATATAATTATTGATATATTCCAAATAATTATAAATAAAAGTATATATATTTAATAAAATACAAAATTGTTATTAAAATCAATATAATTATTAATAAAAAGCATATAATAAATAAAAAATTCAATATATATTATTATTAAAATAAATAAAATTATTAAATTAATAAATGCAATAAAATCCATATAATTATTGATTAAATCAATATAATTATCGAATAAAAAATAAAGGAATGCAATAATAAAATAAAATGCATTTAATTATTAAAATTGAAATAATTATTTATAAAATCGATATAATTATTGATAAAAAATCAATACAATAATTAATAAAAACAATCATTACAGTAATAATTAAAAAATCAATATAATAATTAATAAAATCAATACAATAATAATTAAAAATCAATATAATTAATCCATAATAATTAAAATCGATAAGGTAATTAATAAAATCAATACAGTAATAATTAAAAAATCGATATTGTAATTAATAAATACAATGCAATAATTAATAAAATGAATACAATAATTAACAAAATCAATAAAGTAATTATATAAAATCCATATAATTATTGATTAAATCAAAATATAATTATAAATTTCAAATAATTATAATTAAAATGTATTTAATTATTAAAATTGAAATAATTATTGATAAAAATCAATAGGGTAATTAATAAAATCATTAAGATAATCAATACAGTAATAATTAAAAATCGATATTGTAATTAATAATTCCAATACAATAATTAATAAAATCAATAAAGTAATTAATAAAATCAATAATAATAATTAACAAAATCATTAAAAATAATTATAAATTTCTTCAAGAATGATTAAATGATTTAAACAAATCTCAAAGTAAAGTTTAAAAAAAAGTTCTTACTTTCATTATTTTTGTATCAAAAACATTCTTTAAAATAACAGTATTATCTTTTTTCGGTCGAATTGTCTTGGTTTCTGGGCCCCAGCGAAATAGGCTAGAAATATTCATTGGAATCAAACAAATCTCAATAAAAATATTAAATATATTAGCCTCCCTCATTACGCAGCTCTACGCATTACATTATATGTATATCATTGGTTAGTTAATTAGAATTATTTAATTGATAATAATCATTTAACATTTAACAAAAATTAAGTCAAACCTTTCTTGTTTTTTCAATAACTTTTTTTTCTCTTTGTTGGTAATTTTTCGTCGTTTTTTTGGATCAAAATCACCTTTTTTCTCAAATTTAGCCCGCGACACCTTTAAAATACTTCCTCGAAGATTATATCCATCCAAGAGATTTAGCGCCAAATCGATTGACTCCATTTTTAAATAACAGCATTTTCCATCGCCTTTATTAGTGCCATCTGGGTTTTTATATAATGTCACTTTGGGAATGTTTGTAAACGGCTCATACATCAACAATCCATATTTTGAAACCAATTCGACAAATTCATTTTCCTCCATGTCAAGTGGTAAATTTTCAATATAAATATATTTGTTTTTGTTCTCGTCGATTTCAAACCATGTGGATTCAGCTGCTTTATGGTGACGTTTTTTAGGTTTGATTTTGTTTTTCTCATATTTTTCAGCGTTTTCAGAATAAAATTTATACCATTTGTTATTATAATCTTCTAAAGGCAATGTGGTTAAATCGACATTTTCCAATTTACAAAGGTCTAAAAAATCGTTTGTTAAACGTAAGAACCATTCTGGTTGAACTACAGCTGTTTCGTTTTCGGATTTATTTTCTTCTTTAGAAAGAAATCCATAATTCAAATTGTGCCTAAAAGTATGAAAAATATCAAATTTAAATTTAAATTTACTTATAAATAAATTCATCGTCAATGTTAGGGAACCAAGCGTGCTTTTCTTCATCCCATTTAACTTCAATTCCATCCTCGTCTATTCTAGTTGTGGGATGCATTTTATTATTAATATCATGGCAAATATCTGGTTCATTCATTCTTATTTCAAAAATAAAATAAATTTAACTATAAATTTACAATTAATTAAATTTTAATATTTAAACAATAATTGTAAAAATATTATTACTTGTTACAATTTGTCTTTAAGAAATTACTTATCAATTAATAATGTTTAAAACTATTTTGCATAATCATTAAAAAAATAATATTGCTAGATTTTTCAAAAAAATTATTTTCGTTTGCTTTATTAGTTTATTTGACATTTGGACATCATGAACTTCAAAAAAAGACCATTCATTCAAAATTACAAATATTTTTAAATAATTAATTAATTTGCTTTTATTTATGTAATAACATTACCTGGGGACTATGCATCACTTTTAAATTAATACAGTCGTATTTAACTTTTTAAATGTTAACCACTCAGTTCTTTCCGTCTCGAAATATTGGGTTTTTATTTTCAATAAATTTTACTTTTATTAAAAATAGTGGAGATTACCCAGTTTTGCATTTGAATTTTTGCACTTTTAAATAAAGTTTTATATTTTTGGCAGCCCCACAAAAATTCGAAATCTCTCATTTCTTGGATGAGATCATTTAATATATGCGTGACTCAATAAAATGCCACTGTTTATGAATCTTTGCTACCATATTAAAGGACATATTTCTGTTATATGAAATTTTGAAAGATATTTCCCTGGCTTTAATCACTATATATTCTTTGTATTTATTATGGTTTTAATTTTGATTATTTGTCTTTGAAATTAAATATTACCAATCATTGATCTGACTCCTAAGCGTGCCTTGTTTACAACAAAAAAGAACTTCGGACCCTATAAACTTTTATTGATTTACACAATTGATTACAAATTTACAACGACTCAAATAATCCAATATTTCTATTATGGTTATTACAATCCTTCCGGAGGAATATCAAGCTTTGGCTAGAACCTATGCAAGGATAAAGTATGTTGAGTTCTAAGGCACATACAGAAATAATTGGATTTCAAAACCTCGAATGCGGGGGCGAACCAATGACAATAAGTCAGACAACACACAGACACAAAGGACTATATAAGCCTAAAACTCGGACTGGAAAGAAAGAATATTTTGTCCTATACCACTGCAACAATTTTATACTTCATCGATTAAATAGTAAAACCTTAACTTTGGTATATACCGAATATAATTAATCATTTTAACAATAGATTCTAATTTTTTAATAACTAATTTTTGATAACTAAATAAACTTATTATTGTAAATCTTATTGTTTAAAATATCAAAACAACAAGATTAGAACTTTTAAATCTTATTCATAGCTTCTAAAGTTATATATGGTTAATGCAAATTAGTTGAGATATCACTACATTCGATGGGGCAGGAAATGAGCCTCTCCAACACCTAAACAATTCAACTAATAAATTTCATGATCCATCTTATCCAGGGGTGGGCAAATACTTTTAAGCGCGGGCGAAAATGAAATTTTCAAAATGTCTCCCGGGTCGGAGAACTATACTGCTTACGCTGTGAACACGCGAATGTTTTGGGTGGAGTTTTTTTCCTGCCCAAGAAATTGTCTTACTTGGGTGTACATGCGAACAATTTGTGCCAGTAAAATATGTCACGTAATTTTTCAAGAAATATGATGCATTATATTAAATTAATGATCATTAAATAAAACAGTTAATGACAGATATTATTTTGTTATTTATTTATATCTTAACGATACAAAATATTTAATATTGATACATAGTTATTACATTTTTATGTTTATATTGCATTTTGTAAATATAATAATAAAGAGAATTTTAAAAAGAAAAGACAAACATCAAACGTTAAAATAGAATACTTATAGTTAATGCGAAACGTGATCTTAAAAGAAATGACGACTAGTATGTGACCAGTGCTAAATCAAAATAAACAGTACGCGTGCTGTGACCTGTCATCCCTCGCAGATTACACGTTCAATTTTATGTAGTTAGCCAACCACGCGCTTTGTGAGAGTATGTTGCATACATTAAAGAAGTATTGTTACGGCTGTTCAAAATTATAATACCGTCTATTATTTATATTTTTCATTATTTATATGTACACTATGCACACTAATACACTCATATCTCGCTATACGGCTTTTCGCTATAACGGCCTACTTTAATTACGGCACTTTTTCGATTTACGGCCTAAAATATTTCGTTATACGGCCAAAAAAAGTATGGAATTATATATGGAATTGTATCAAAATATTTGATTCGTTATGCGGCGTTTCGCTTTGCGTCCAACTTTCCTGGAACGTATCTAGGCCGTAAAGCGAGGTATGAGTGTACTGTTGATTTCAACAAAATCGCATGAAAGAGATTTAAAAAGTTGCATGTGGGATTTTTCAACGGGCCGACTTTTGCCCACTCCTGATCTTATCCAATATTTCACTCACAAACGCCGATACCTAATTAAGATGAGTCAATAAGAAAATCTAGCACCACATACTCGTGAGTGAATAATTCAATTAGTATTGATAGATGCACGCATATGTTTGAGGTGAAATGATGAAGTAGAGAAATATCTCACATAGTTTGTGTTAACTCCAGTGGGTAAATTCAATTTACTAGACACGTTTATTTTTGAATTCCTCCAATAAGAATATTACCAAATGCACAGCATTTCGATAACAGATTAATTAATTTATAAATAATAATTAGCGGAATATCTATTAAGGTCTCAATTAAAAGAGCTTGAGATTCTCTACATTGCATCTATCAAATATGATAAACGATGAAGTGTTTTTAAAATATTTATTTTATAAAAATGTTTACCAATTTCACTATAATTCACAATTACTTTCCTATGAACAATTCAATTTATTATCACAATCACTTTCTTTAAAAAAAATCTTTTAAATTCGATTCTATAAAACTCTGTTTGCTCTGTACAGTGTGATTGTTGTGTTTGTCTGTTGCGTTGTGTGTGATTCTTTTGAACTTTTTTGTTGTGTCCACTCTATTTTTAAAACAAATAAAAGTTAACCTTTTTAGATTGCAAAAACAGTGGTTAAATTTTAGGCGCCTAATAATGATTTTAAGTCGCTATTTATACTATTTTTATGACTCTTTTTATTGAAATTAAATTAATATTTTTAAGTGTTGTTGTTACTATACCTTTATATTAAGTATTTTTAAGTGTTACATTATCATCGTAGTTTTATATTATAATTACATTATTTTAATGTATTATAGTAACCTTAACTATACTTTTGTAACCTTAATTATTTTCAAATTATTTAATTTATATTGTTATACTCTTAATCATTTTTAAGTATATAAAAAAATGTTCTCAACCTAAATTTTTCTTAGATATCTTTTAGTGATTTTTAAAAACATCAATCACAACATGTACAATGACAAGTCTACAACCGAAGCAAATAAGAGAATATGAGAATGCGAGCATACAAAAACACTTACCTAATAGTGACGTAAATATTTTTTAATTCAACCCATAATGTCAATTCAGAAACGCAAGCGAACTATGGAAAATATAGGAAAAATAGTAAATCATCGATATTGGGAAGAGGGAACCTAATCAAACCAAGTTGGCTAGGGAGAAATGGAGCATTGAAATTAAGGAGAAGGCGCTGAAACTGGCTGAGATGATGCATATTTCAGACTTCATGGCGAAGCTGGAGCAGTAGATTTACAATGTTTATTGAGTGGCAACAGAAAATTCTCAGGCTATTACTCACTGCAGATTTATTACAGACATTATTCTCTTCTGGCAACTACTTCCGAACAAAACCATGGCTTTCAGAGGAAAGAAAAGTAAGCAAAAGATCAAACTTTTAATTAGGGCAAATATGAGTGGCAGCGAAAGATTTCTTCTTCTGGCAATTGACAGTTCCATAAAACCCCGTGCCTTCAAAAACAAGGAGATCCGGGTCGAATACAAGGTGAACTCTAAGATATGGATGACGTCGAAGCTTTTCGAGGAAATTTTGCGTGAGTGGGAGGGAAAACTTAGCTGCAGGGACGTAGAGTGCTGATTTGTCTTGATAACTTTGCTGGCCACCTTTCCGAGCTCGAGCTGAACAATATTCAACTAGTTTTTTTCCCACTTAACACGACAGCCAACTCGCAACAAATGAATCATAGAAAACCTCAAACGTCACTACAAGAAGTTCCTGCTGTGTTGCCGACTTGAGGCCATGGATGAATGAAAGGAGTCTACATTTACATTGATTGACGCTATTGTCTTTGTTGTTTCGCAAAGGCTAAGTTTATTAAAGAAGAGATCGAAACTGAGGTACAGGATGGGGAACTTCTCGATATCTGGGAAGCTCTGTCTTCCGAGGAATAGATAGATGTATGAGAACGAGGAAATCGAGCTTTATGACTTTCTCAAAGATGATGAGCGCCTCGTAACTGGTGGGACTTTTACACTGAAGGAGATGCTATGCGGTGAAGAGCCGATAGGAAGCAATGGTGACGATATAACTGTTGAGAAGGAAGTCGATTCATTCCAGGAAGCTTAACGCGCTTGGAGCACAGTACGGAATTTCATGAATAAAAAAAGTGGGAAGCCAGGTATAATTCAAGCTTGTGATCAGTTAGATAACGAGATGCTCGCAATCTGCCAAAAGAAATGCGCCAAAAGACAATTCTTTAGAGCTTTGGTCGGATAAATAACTTAAGAAAATAAATCTATTTTACAAACCCTCGTTACTATGCCACTCTTGCTACTATGTTACACTTACTCGATCCTGACAAGTGGCATAGTAACGAGATTTGACTGTAATAAGGTCATAACACAATTATAATAAAATGATACCATAAAATAATTAAGTCCCATAAAATAATTAGAATAATAATTACACCATAAACAATATTTACACCCAGAAAATAATTAAAAATTTTTTAATGAAATACATATGCTAAAAGTAAACAATCGCACATTATAGGGTTTTATTAAAGGTCAAATCCAAAAATACTCCAGAGTTATCTAATGATGAAAACTTACAACAGATCTCGAAAAGGAGTCGAACATAGGCCTTCTAACAGCGGTCCACGAACCCGCTTGAGTGCATGCCTATTATAGTGTACAAAGGCACGCTCACTTTTCGCAAGTACCTATTGGACTCGATACAGTTCCAAAGTTTATTAATCAACGGGTATTGAGTTATACAACATTCTTGAATTCTGGGTTACTCTGGAAAAAGCACAAGAGGTTATAATATGGATTACCTGTAACCCACAACCTTGAATAAAAAAATAATTGAATTTTTAGATCTTTGATAAATTACTAATTTTTAATTAATATAAATCCTATTATTAAATTCACCTATATTTTTCAACAACTTAATTTTAATGTTGGGTTGCTTAAAATTATACATGAGATGTAATGAGATAAATAAACTTTAGACAAAATAAATCAAAATCTTGACAGAAACATATAACAGCACGCCGGAAAATTATATAATTTACTAAAAACAAAATGCATGATCAAAGAAATTACGAATACGATTTAGTGACGATATTACGAAATAGAAGACCCAAGGATAAAGTGAAACATAATGTCAGGTAGACTATATCGACACTAAATTCCAAATCAAATTACTTACTAATATGGAAAACCCTAACAAATCATTTTATTCTAGCATTACATGCTTAAATTTCACTTGTCAAACAGTGAGAGCTCATTTTCTTAATTTGTATTTTCTAAATAATTTTGTTAAGAATCCGAACGATTTAAAATACAATATTATTACCCATCTTATCAATTCCCACTTGACCACGTCTCACTCCGAAAAATACCAATTATTCATTTTTAAAGTTTTCGTGTTGCTTATAAAATTGTTTTAACTGCTTTTAATGAAATTCTTTGTCTATTAATTTGATTATTTCTAATTAGTTTTTCTCGACAATAATGGTTATCCCAACTGAATTGTTTTTTATTTTTATTAAGTAGACTCATCAATATTTTATCATTAATACGATTTTCTGAAGCAAATTAAATCATCGTTTTAATAATTGTTCAGTCACTGATATCAACTTCTGCTTCCATTAATTATTTTTCACTTGCCATGTGTCACAGTTAAGCTTTAATAATGAATTTATAATATCCATAAAAATTAAATGAACTGTAAATATAATAAAATATGGGCGAACCACGTCATTAAAACAAAAGACATTTCAAAAATCGTGCCAAAACATACATAAAATCGATTTTAATTTTCAAATTCCAAATTCTTCGTCATTTCGTTTTGAGCTATTAATTTAGCAATTTTGTTTAACTGATACTGCAAAATGGATTTTTCAGGTTTCTACAAATCTAATCAAAACAAAATTTTATCAACTTTTAACTGTAAATGTTTCCGGTTTAGTTTAAACAAATGATTGTCTTATAAAAAGAAAATAATAACTAATTATAAATATAATTAACAATTACGGTAAATCAATAATTAGTAAAGACTACATTAGAAATTTTAGAAATTGACCAAAGGGCTGGTTCAAAGGAGATTGATAATTCAATTTGTTAATGCCAAATAAAATACTTTTCAATGAAGTAAATTTTAATGCATTAATTTTTTTATTCCAAAATCTGATATCCTAGAAAAAGCAAACAAATTAATCGATCGTATAGAAAGAAAACAAAGTAAAATTACATTATACAATATCGTAGTCATGATATCAATTGCTTCATCATCAAATGAACCTTCGGTAATGGTTTTGGGGATGCGGGTTAATGGAAAAGCATTTTTGTAACAATGCCAAGCACAACAAAAACTAGAAAAATATTAATTTATAAGCAAAGTAAAATTTGATAAATAATAGATTTAACTTATCTTTCATTTTAAAGATTTCTAGTTTGTGTGGCACGAAGGTTTTTAAATGTGTAGAGAACAGAAATAAGATTTTAAAGATTGACAACGAAATGCATGTAAGTTAATTATTGTTTTAGACAATCTAAAGCAGCGGCCGTTCATTTGGGTCAAATCTTAAGGAATGGAAACCAAACTAGGAAACAGTAATTTGCATCGCTAATTGGTACAATATTCCACTTAATGTAGACAATTTGTGATATTTACATATTTTATTACATGTGACGTATTATATAATATTATATTCAGTTATCGTTAGACATCTACGCGAGTGATACGTATTGTAATGTAAGGCTACTTGCTTTTGTCAATTATGCACACTTCACCAAACACCAATGAGATACATTTTCTATAGTGGTGGTTAGTGTGTAAATCATTTAATTGATTCACCAATTTAATAAATTTCATTTTTCTAGGTAAATTTAAAGACTTGAATTTTTATCCATATAGATATGAGATCATTATTCAAGTTCTTAAATATTACTTCTAGTCAACATTTGTGTTATAAATTATTTTTAATTAAGAACTTTATGAAATTTAATTTATAATTATAATTTTGGAATTATTTTGATATAATATAAATCAGATCAATTTTTAATTATAATTAAATAATTAAATCAATCACCAAAAATGTATTTTTCTAAAACATTTTAAAAACAAATATCAGAAATTCTAATGAATATTTAACTTAATTTTAACTCAAAAATAATTTTTTTTTATGATATTTCGTCATTTTCATGACAATTTAAAGTAGATTCTTGAAAAATAAATTAAAACATTTTCAGCGATTTTTTTTCTCCTCAAAATTGCCTAAAATAAAGTTAATATAGAAACGTATCTCAAAGGCGTATATATCGAAAGTTTTCATGTGTTTTTTTAGTATGTGTTGTGTTTGTGTGCAGCATTTAATTTTTCTTCCCCTTTCTAGATTTCTATAGTGCAAGATGTATCTCTCTATAATGAAAGATTATTGATTTTTTCCTATAGGAAACGTGTCTCAGAGGTTTTCGGTGTAGTTAATTGTGCAAGCTTGTTTTTGTCCATTTTACACCTAATTCCGAAATATAAAAGGTTCTGTTTGTGTCTGTTACTAGCCAGGAGGCAAGAAAATTTATAGCCGGATTACAGAGTTACTTTATGCAAGAAGACAATGTAGGGAGCCTGATATCCGAACTGAAAGTCTGTGGTGATTATGTACAACTGAATGCATACAAAAAAACAGAGTACACTTTATTCATTCCTAAAAAAGTGAATTGTATTGTACCAAAATTTATACCCAATTTTAGATACCGAAATTGTTATTTTATTATATATATTAGGATTAATGGTTTATTTAAAAGATAATTTTATTAATTTTATTGAACTAGAATTAAAAATAAATCTATAAATCTATATGAATCCACTCGTAGATAAAATTCCAATCCAAGAATGCTAAAATTTTGCAAATTAATAAAATGAAATAGTTATAAAAATATAATATAAGAAAACATTAAAAAATTACTAAAAATGTGATGTCAATATCCGTCGATATTTTATACCTTCACACCAATCTTTAAATAAGGGATCATAAGCACTTATATTGTCAAGATCAATATTTTGACCAGCCATGTTCTCCGTCACCTGAAACCAAATCAAGTGCTTAAAATATATTTATCATAAATATAAAATTTTAATTATATATATACAAACAAAATATATGAGTGAAATGCTAGCTAATAATATTTAAATGACGATAAAAAGTTTAAGATTTGTATGTAGCGTCTCACATGTGCCCAAATAATGCAGGAAATGATGAAACAGTAAAAAGCTTTGGGAACAGCAAAAGGTCGAAAAAATTAAGTATTGGTATCTTCGAATTATGTAAGTTCCATTAATGTTGTGACTGGATTAATTTATACTATTTTGATTCATCCTAAATAATGAAAATAAAAAACTGACTAAAAATTGAGATTAAAAATAATCTACAAGGTTTAAAAGTGTAATTTAAGACATATCTAGTCGTTGAATTAACATGCGGCAATAATTCCGAGAAATGATATTGACGATATGATATTGACGATATAAACTATCCAAATATACAACATGTGTATTATCAAATTATTCGAAAACAGAAATAACTAATGACAAATTGAATAATAACATTCAAATTATTGAATAATAGTCTATCCTATTGGATAATAGGATAAATTAAAATAGCAAATTCTCCAAATATATAAGCAATGAAGAGAACTCTGTTGATTGTGATTTCATATACTCTAAAAGCTATTATCAAATGAATTGCGAATTTTATATCGAAAAGATATCCTGGGATTATAATTGACCAAAGAGATATAAGAGTTGTCTGAATGAATCTCATGAAAAAAATGGGATACAATTAGATTGGCCAAATAAAAAACTAGATATAATACTTTTGAATTTCTATTAGTTATATAAATATGAAAATCCGAAGACAGAATAACCAAAATGAAAAAGAAATTTACCAAGTGTAATGTAGAAATACAAGTGAAAATGTAAGTATTGCTAGAAAACAGCCAAGCAATGAAAAGCCTCACAATTATACTGACCTAATCTTTTGATTGAAATTCGAATTTGTTTCTAAGAATTTTTCGAGTGTACCATGAAAATAATTTAGTTACCAAAATTATTCCGACATTAGACAAGCCGTAAATAACATTAAATGTGTTGTATAATAATTTTATACACTGTAGATAAAGTTGTCATAGTTATGTAAATTATTGTCAGAATAAAAGAGAATATTATTAAGCATTTAATGTAATTGCAAATAAAATAACTGAAACTTGATATTTCACCAATTGCAAGTTATATGTGAATAATAATGTAAGTAAATTAATATATTATATATAAATATAATAATAATGATAAAGAGTACCCACATTACTGTCAGAAGATAAAACCTATTACAAAATAGTACAAATTCAGAAATGTATTAGATCTTGATACTTATTGACCAAATATGTCAAATCACATAATATTATGAGTTCGAATTCCACTCAAATTAACAGAAACCGCATTAAATCTTTCCGTATATATTTTCAACAAGCATTTTTGTATTCATTATGTTTTACTTTTTTGCGACAAGTCAAGAAGATATTGATAATAAAAGTCAACGCCCACAAAGATTACCTCTACTATGAGAAGCAATTGGAACTCTTATGGAAATGCAAGTAACACTGTCAATATTGTCAATATTGACACAAAGTGTGTCTTTATAGGATAAACAAATTTTAAATCTAAACATCTAATGATCGATATTAGTTTCATTAACGATTTGGCAATTTATATCACATTTTTATGCATTAGTCAAGCTCAAAATAAGTTTGATTAAAAATCTGATATATAGGTGACAATTGGGTTTTGAATTTTCTGTGTTTTAACCATGTGTTGGAGATTCAAATGTGAAGTATTCCGGAATTAAAATTTATTAGGTTTATTGTTACTAAGGAGCATGAAGAATATCATCGAGTACTTTGGAGGAATATCGCACAATTTTTGATGAAGTTTGAACAAAAGGAATGTACAACTATAGTATTAGAATTAAAATTTCCGTTAAAGGTAAATTTTAATTCTGATCAATTTTAAAAATTAATAAAATTAATAGTTTTCTTAATTTAAAAATATAACCAACTTAAGACACGATTTTATACTGAATTTATCGAGCCAATACTACCACAGTCAATACAAAATCAAGTTGAAAATTTTAGAAAATTGAGAATCTTAAAACGTACTCTAACATATACGTATTGTCATTTGGTGATGGAGCAATCTGAATGCTCAAGGGTTTACGATAAAGTAGTTTTTTAAATGTTATAACACTAGTTGTGATAAATATAAAACTACTAGAAGCATTCATTCGGAGAGTTTTTCAGAAACGATCAAGATAAGTCTAAAGGATATCTTGAAGATTTTTTGGAAGTTTTCGCAGGAAATTTAAGCAGTCGATGTTTTAAACGAGCTCGACAGTGGGAAAAAATTTTTAATGAAGCTTTACTCGCTTCTTGGAAAACTCTGTAAGCGGTACTATGATGAAAATCCGATTGTTTTGGGCGGTGAAGGTGTTGTTTTGAATTGCGATGAATCGTTTTTAAGACATAAACCCAAATATCATCGTGATTTTTCTAAATTTTTATTATAAAGTAAAAGTATACATTGTTAGTCCAAGTGAAATTCATATTATGATGCTTTTCTGACGAAAATGTGCAATTTTATTTTTTAATTTATTCGGGGGGAAATTTTAATTCTGATTCCAACTATATACTTAACTTCTATATAATAAAATTCTTTAAATTAAGTTTTAGCTTTATTGGTATAAAAAATTAAACATTTTATTTTAGTTTTAAAACCAAAATGTCTAGCGTCAAGGATTCAAAGCCACAAAGTCTTGCCTCGCTTACAGGTTATTTGATGACTTTTTATTAATTAATTTAGAATAAGAGATTATTTACCACAATTTCAAAATTTTTCAGAATATTTTTATGTTTAAGAGAAATTTAAAATAAACAAATTGAAAGTGGGAAAAATGTGCAGAAAATTGGTTTTTGTTTAAAATCTGAAATAAATGAAAATAGATAAAATTTAAAAGTCACTTGTATTTCAGAATTTCACTACATTTCAAGGTGGGAAATATTTCGTGTCGTTCAATATGGTACGCGATGCAGATGAAGACTGTGTATATTCAGTATAAAAAGACTTATAACGCAGTTATCATAATGAAGCCTTGAAACGATGTGAATGATTAAGATAACACCAAAGACAAAAAACTAATGATCCATGTTCCAATCCAATTGAGGTATCGGAAAACATCTTTGACATTAGTTACAAGATAATTTTCTCAGGAATAAAGTTACAACTACAATGATGTCATATATTCCAAAAACATGTCATAGAAATTTTGGCAAAGAATTATGTGTCATTATCATTTTCACTTATAGATTTTAAAAATCTAAAGAGAGAAATGATCAGATGCGGACGAACTTTTTTGCCATTTATGTCCGATTAGGTTGTTTAACATTGGAATGGTACATACTAATGTAATAAAAAACATGTGGTTTCATTCGTTTAATTTTAAAATCATTTACATTTTATTGAAGTCTTGCTCATTCGATAAAATATTTTACTTTTGTTTAATTATCATATATATATTTTATTTTTAGATTGATATATAAATTATTCAACTATATAAATCTCTAGGTATGTGAGTAAGTGTGCAAATATGGTCTATTGATTTTATATAATTATTATTTAATTTAACCTACTACTTACCTTTGTCAACAGAGTGAAGAAAATTAATAATAACATGCTTCATATAAAATATTCAATATTTTGCTTGGAAAAAACTGACATTTGTCATAAATTAAATAGAGATTTTGATCAAGAATGTATCGGAGAATAACACGTAATATTCTTAATTAAAGTTTAAATCAAAACAGGTAAAAACATTAATAAAATGAGCAAAACAAAACATCAAAATAAGATATGTAAAAGTAAAATTAAATGCAAGAAGTACCACAGGAAATACACACAAAATTTAATAAAATAATTAAGGCAAGTTCAAATTTATGGTGATGACAAAACAAGGATAATAACTAGCAAAATATCGCTGTTAAAAGTAATAAAAATTAAGTAAAAAAATATCAAATAAAATTTGAATTTATTTTAATACAATAGCATAAATTACACTAAATATTGACGCATTTTCGCCAGAAATTAGAGTTTTTTATACATTAAATATTTCTGTCAATGTTTACAAGTTTTTGATTTTTATACATTTATTGAAATCATTTTTTATGATAAATATTACACGCATAATTTTCCAGCTCACGCCCAACACACGCAAGAAAGTAAAATAATCAATAATGGACCATCGGGATGTCGGGACTGTTTAACTGTCATAGCCCGTTAATCATGTGCCGTTCAACCGCTATGTGGAGGATGGAACACAATAACACCTCGAATAAATATAGTTCTGGTGTGCCCTCGTTCCACGCTATCACGCTTGCAACAGGTAAGTCGGGCAGGATGTAACAAACAGGATAACATTGTATAATAAGATTCGGGTATCACGCCAAACCTTTGGTTTGTTCGTAGGAAGTATGATCGTCTTATTAAAGCCTAGTGAGCAAAGCGGGGCGAACAACTAAAATAAAGTACGTCAAATAATCATAGGGGAACATTTCTACGACTATGCCACGTTTATACAGGAAATAATGCTATCGACCTCACGAATTGATAGTTTATAAACCCTCATAAGAGCACTGAAAAATCCATGAGAATAAATCCACAATGATAGACAAAGAATTCTCCGACTGAGATATAAAACCTACGCTAATCCAATACATAGTGGAAAAGTTAGATTAGGTGGCAGAAAATGGTTTTGGTTGAAATCTCGACTAGAGCAGATGAAATATGTTGAAAATCTCTTCTGCGCGTAATATTACAAGCCAAATTAATAACAGAATGAAAAATTAATAAGTAAATTCTGAGAGCAATAGTTAGAACGCAAACTATTTGATTTCAGTGAGATAACAATCGATAGCTTATCGTGTCTAGAGACAGGGAAATAATATGTTTTTATTTTATCATTTGGATGATATTAAACGTACCTCATGTAAAAATAAACTACTTTATCACATTAAACACGTAGCATCCTCCTATGAAGTAATTGCACACATAGTCAAAAAGGTGTTGTAAATCAGGCGTAGAACACCGAAAGAATCCAAGTCGTGGAACATGGTCGGCGAAGCCTGGAGAACCTAGAATTATCAGCGATGACGAAAGTCAATGTTGACAGCAACCTGTAGTAGTCAAAATATATTTTGGTGAATCTAAAACAAAGGACTCGTGTTTTGTTTCTAATATATATGATAGAGTAAGGAACCACGGTGAAAATCAGATAAAAGTCTTCTACAATGGTCCATGAACCTATTTACAGTTAACATGGGTGAGCTCACTTTTTAAAGGTATTCACTTATCCGATACATTACCAAGGGTATCTAGTGATTATCACGCTACCTTCTGAATTATGCTGGAAACAGCACGAAAAGGTATAATGTCGATCACTTGTAACCCACATTTTTAAACTTATTGATGTCACTTAAAGGTATTCAAATATATAAAATATGATATCTAAACAAATGTCTGTCATTTTTGACGGGTTATAGCAAGATTGATAACATTTTATAAAATTACAACAATTTGAATAAACTGTTGGTAAATGGTGATGATTTTTTTATGAAAAATAAGTGGGATATGAGCGAAACCAATTTATTAATCTGAGGCAAACCTACTATTATAAATCTAAGGCAATGGCCAGGTTATTTTAAAATTTTAATGAGAATATTGAAGATGGAAAAAGAGTCTAGTATAATAATTGATTCTAACTCACTTTGGATAAAACGTATATAGTATATGTGGAAAAGAATAAAATGATTTGTTAATTTAAGAACTTTAAACACTTTGGGGGGGGGATATTGTTACGGGCAGGCTTTTAACCTTTAAAAAATTAGTTTTAAAAATATAAATATGTTCGTGACGTCATGAATTGTTGATGATGCATGATGACATATTTAGTGACGTAGTAATATAATTATGATATGTTAGAAGATGGAAGAACGTTAATAACTTTGAAGCTCAAATACTACATAATATGAACAAATAGGTACAGAGTAAATGTGCATGTCGACACAGGTCAATGATGATGATATCTATGCGATGAAAAGAAAAAACATTATAGTGATAACTTATTATTAACAATTTGATTTATATTGATTTATTCTTGAAGACATTATAATAAATTTGTATTGTTATTATTGTGATCGTTATTATTATTATTGTCTGGTAGCAGTGATTATTGTTGTATTATTATTGTTCTATTATTATTATTATTATTATTATTATTATTATTATTATTATTATTATTATTATTATTATTATTATTATTATTATTATTATTTAAAACAATAAATGCTGCTACCAAGCAATCATCATTTTATACTATTATTATTATTATTATTATTATTATTATTTTTTTTTTTTAAGTGCACTGTGGCACAATATTTACTTTTTCAATCATCTGGTTGATTATGTTTATTTTATTCTTGCACTAAGTGCATTTTATGTACATTTCTTGTGCAGTGTATTTTTTTTGCACTAAGAGCATTTCATATTTTTTTTAAAAATTATAAATTAATTGATGTTATCTGTTATTAAAATTCCTGTTGAAGCATGAGAGGACATCAAATCTCGACTCAATATAATATATAATTATGAAATCTTTACACATCGATTTATTAAATTTTTGAACCCAGGAATTTATTTTAATTTTACAATATTATTTTTAAATATAAATCTCATTCGGTAATAGATAAATTAATTATTAAAATTATGGAAAATTTTAAAAAATAATTCAACAAATGAAAAATTAGCAAGGAGATTAAAATTGAATATATTGAAAAATCCTCCAATTTGATAACCTGTATAATCTTTTACTGAGAGTGATGCAGAACATATCACGTATAAAAAGCCAGAATTGTTGACCAAAAAGAATTAAAGCATATTAACAACATATTAATAATCCTCCACCGTTGTTTCTTTGTATTTTTTGAACTATTTTAATCTTTCAGTTATCGATTAATGTTTAAATTGAATGTGTTTTAGAATTTATTAATAATCTTTTATCAATTTTGTCTATGAATAACAAAGATACATTAAAGATGCTGGATAAAAAGATGATTCCAAAAATAGTAACAATTAAAATTTTCACTTTTAAAAACAAAAATTCTATTGACTTTAACAGAACAGAATGTATTGACATTCAACATGGAGTGTCAACAGGGATTTTATATATAAGTCGACTGATTTCTCAGTCAAATCACCCAAAAAATAAGAGCTTCTAAGAAGAGTTGCAAATTCAGAAATTGATATTGCAATATAATTTAGAGCATACCTATTTTACACATCCGAACTCAGGAAGCTGCAAGCATTTACATACACATACACACGCATATATATACAATTTTTAACTTTATTTGTAATTGTGATAATTTAATAAATTTATTGAACCAGTGTTTGTGTTATTATTTATGTAGGAACCATCAAGTTGAGATTTGAGAACCTCAACAGATATAAAATTATTTATAGAAAAATCTGAGAGAGAATTTTGTGAAAACAAACATATTTGCAATTAGAAATTTTCGATACAGAAACAAACAAAGGATATTAATACGAAAATTACATTAAGTGATTGACAGATTGTGAAACAGAAACGACCACAACGAAGATGTTTTGATTAGAATTTCGTCCTAGTAACGAAAAATCATCGAAAGAACGGGAAACAGAATGAGAAAACGAGAAAAACAATTCAGAAATCGAATATTCACGTTTTCCAAATAGAATATATTTTATCCTGATCTTCCGAGTTCCAATAACTTGCCAATTCATAATTAAAAGAGATCGTGTTGAGACGAATTCATTAATCCGGATTAAATTATTGAATTAATAGTTGTAAAATCAAAATCGTGCCCAAAGCTTTGGATCACTTTCGGTGTACTAGGGAAGCACCCCCAAAATAGCTTCTTACTCATCTGTATTTTAATAGCGTAGATCGTTGAGATGAAAATTTTACTTTTGGTTGGCATAGATTTGAAAAGAGAGAAAATTCAATGTAAACTTTGTAATTAATTAATTAGATATAAATAAAAGTATGATTGCAAATGAGTATGATTACAAAGATCTTGTCATGTACACTAATTTTATTATTATTAATAATAATATTATTATTATAATTAAAATAAAAGATTCCTCTTTCTGTTTTTGGTATTTTATTTTATTATTATTTTTTATTTTTTTTTTTAATTTTTTAATTTTTTTTATAGCAAGATTTGCAATTTTTGATTTTCGGAATGTCAATTGACATACCTTCTTTAGAATGTATCTGATATTTTGACTATATTATAATTTTTAAAGTTTTTTTCTAGATTATTTTCAACAGAAAATTTCAGTTATTTCCAATAATTAGCCAGTGTGCGATTTTAGTCAAGTTAGGTGAGTAAAACGGCATCCAATAAGCGCGCATAGGTGCAGAGAATCCCGACTTAATGAATTAAGTAATTTTAATCTAATTTAATCAAGCAATTAAACTAAATCACTTATTTTATTATTTCTTTTGATGAATTCGTGAGAAGCTCTACAAATTTTTGAAGATATACAGATTTATAAAAATACTTACAGAAGATTTATAGAACATACCCGATTGCGATGACCAAGACCATGAATCACTGCTTGATTCAAAAATTTACTGAATACTGATCAAGATTTGAATGAAATGGAAAACTTGATTTATTTTTTATATGATATTATTATTATTAGAAATTGATAGTTAAGGGAAACCCGATGAAAAACAGATAATCAATAATTATGTCGAATAAAAATAAAAACTGTTTAAAAAGAAAAATTAAAAAAGCAGAAAATATAATTGACGACCGATTTGTATGGACAACTGATGGAACAAATAATAAGTGATGATAACATTTTCCATTCAAAGTATGTATAAGGAATATTAATATTAAATTAATCACATTTGATTTTAATTGTCCCTGGATTATTAGTTATAAGAAATTAACACGTCTAAAGAAGCCTCCATTATAATTACAAAATTGTAGATAATCGTATCGAGTACAACACTATCATTAATTTGAAAACAGTCCAACAAAAGAAAAAATTATTCGAGGAAATATTTTATACATTATTTGATGATGAAATTATATGGTCTCGAATTATTATAGGTTTCATGTGTATGAAACATATTTTAGAGAAATCGGGCTCAGACTTTGAAAGTTATTTTCAATGGTCTGTAGAGGTATTATTTTGATTGATCAAATTGACATCATCAATTTTTAGATTAGTGAATCAAAAATTATGCCATGGGTCGATGGTCATGGTGGATGAATTATCATGATTAGACTAGCTAAAAAAGCAAAAGAGAATGATGCCAGGTGTGAAAAACTACTCAATGAGTTAGGAGTTGTATATACATGTATAAAAGTGTATCAAAAACTGTAATAAATCTTGATAAATCTTGTTGTTATTTAAATAATGGTATAAAGTTATAAACAAAATTATTTATCATTTTAAATTATTTTCAACTGTGTCAGAAAAGGTAAAATATGATTTTTTTTTAAATTTTTATTTAGAATATATAATCAACCTTTTAATTGATAAATAAGAGGAAATATCTAATGTAAAAATTAGAGAATTTATGTTGCAGAGAAATTAAAATGGACGTATTCAGACGATGAAATTAGTGAAGAAAATATGTCAGATACAGACGAATATGGAAATTTTTCCAAGCACGAAGATAATCATGAATGTAATGATTTACCTAGTGAAGAAATTAAGTCATGTATTGAGAATTATACAACGGATAAATTACCAAATGGACCTAAACTAGAAGATGAATCTAATGATTTTCCTAATTGTATTGATCATTTTGTTGAAAATATGACGAAAAGAAATTGTAAAGATCAAACTCCACATGTGATAATTAATAAATTTAAAACTTGATTTAGTTATTTATGTTGAAGTCTAGAAATGAGATTCCTAAATTTACTATTTCTTATTAATAAATTAATGAAATAAGATGGAGATGTTTGTTTTAAAATTTTTATTATGTATAACAAAATTTACCAATATCGTTCAAATACAGATTCTTTCAGAAAATCTAGTATACGAAAAGTGCGTGCAAATTTGTATTTGTGTGTTTTATATGCGCGATATGTTACGTGTGTTTCTTGAAATCAAATGAGGATTTACCTTAGATTACGATCTAATATGGTTTAATTTTTGGGCGACTAATACAAATATATATTGACATGTATTGATGTTTTCAGCTGTTTTGCACGAAGAATTCATACCAAAGCTAAGTCTGCCGAGGAAATATCCAAAGCAATTAAACTCATGTTTACAGATGGATATCCAGACAACTTACAAACAGATTTGGGTAAAATATTCGTACTATTCAATTCATTTTTTTTCTTTAGGAAAGGAATTTTACAACAGTAAAGTGAAAATAATCATGGATAAACTCAAAATCAATCATTACTCTACGCATTCTCAATTCAAAGCCGCTCATGTTGAAACATTTAATCGAACCGTGAGAGATAAACTGAAAAAATGGATTGTGCATCAAGGTAATAAGACATGAATAAATGTTTTTCCTCAAATTATATATGGTTATAATTATTCATTGCATCAAGGTTTGAAAGATTCAAAACACCCTATTGATTTACATTATTCGAAAAAGGCTGAAAAAATTAAAAAATCAAAATTTAAAATCGGTGATCATGTTAGAATTAGTAAAATCAGTGCATCTCCATTCTTAAACATTTTTGATACAAACTGGAGCAATGAAGTTTTTAGAATCTCAAAAACAATATTGTATGTCATTAAAGACTATGATAATAAAAAAATTGATGGTAAATTTTGTTGGGTTATTGTGTTGGTGATAAATTTTAAATGTTACTCTGACTCCAAGTGTGTCTTTATATGATTCACAAATAACACTTGACAACAGAAATCTT
>CAUHTR010008043.1:116019-178852 GCA_959609185.1 Schmidtea polychroa
CGAGACAATGTCATTTTTAATGTTCGGAATGTTGGAGGTTTTTTCTAATTGAATTTTTATATTTTGAATCGATTCGTTTCTGGAAGTTTTTGATTAGTGAAATTCATTTCTTTTACTTTCAAATATTTGGTTTGAAAAAGGATATCGCTTTCGTTATTAATAATGGATACGGATCCGTTAGTGTTGATAATGAAATTGATGTTGAAGCTCAACATATGAAAGACTCCGGAGATGATGTACCACATATGATGCCAATTTATGAAGGATATGCTCTATCTCATGGTATCTGTAGAATTGATTTAGGTGGAAGACTCTTTACTGATTATCAAATGAAAATTACAACTAAGGCCGAAAGAGAATTTACTCGAGATATTAATGAAAAATTGTATTAGATTGCTATTGATTTGGGAAAAAAATGCAAACTGCTGTTTTTTCATCGTTACTTGAAAAGAGTTATGAGCTACCAGCAGGTCAAGCTATTACAGGCTATTTGGTTTTTATTATACGATGTGTCATAAAATAATATTAAAATTCTCGCTTTTAAAAATCCTTTTGCTTCACCAATTGCTATATCTTTAACTGTATTTGGACATTGAGCTGATTTAAACGAAGAGCTATGCCAATTGCGTGTTTGCAAATGTATTTCTTTAAATATTCTTGACAAGTACACTTGCCTTCTCTCCATTTTCTTGGTTCATTTGGTACTTCAATTACTCACACGCCAAAGCTCTTTTTTGAAACTGTTCCAAAGTTTTCTAGTGCATATCTTTGTAATTTGACATTTGCTCCTTGGTAACTTGATCTTGTTCATGGTATCAGGGCAATAATCCCCGGACAATATCACCTGGACAATATCCCCATAGACAATTACCCCCCGGACAATATCACCTGGACAATATCCCCTGGACAATATCACATGGACAATATCCCACCGGGACAATATCCCCCTAGACAATTACCCCCTGGACAATATCCCCCCGGACAACAGCGTCTGGACAATATCCCTCGGACAATATCCCCCGGACAATATCCCTCCTGAACAATTACACCCTAGACAATTATCCCCAGACAATATCCACCCTGGACAATATCCACCCTGGGCAATATCCACCCTGGACAATATCCCTCGGACAATATCCCCTGGGCAATATCCCATTAGACAATTAGCCCCTAGACAATTACTCCCTGGACAATATCCACCGGACAACAGCCCCTGGGCAATATTTCCCTGAACAACAGGCCCCTGGACAATATCACATGGACAATATCCTCCCTGGACAATTACCCTCTGGATAATTACCCCTGGACAATATCGCCCGGGACAATATCCCTCCTGGACAATATCCCCCCGGACAACAACCCTGGACAACAGGCCCCTGGACAATATCCCTCCTGGACAAATACTCTTGTTAATAATGCATATATTTTAGTATATATATAATAATAAAGACAGTTGTAGTTTATTAATTAGTAATTATAAATTAATTATTTAATTAAATTTTTGTTTAGTTAATTAATTATTTATTAATTGTTTATTCAAAGTAATAAAATATGTATATAAATAATAACTAAATGGCATTTCAGAACAAACTATAACTACAAAACATGTTTATTAAATGTAACAAGTATTAATCAATGAAATTTTGGTCGAGAAACAAGTGTGGAGATTGTACAACACATTCAATTCTCAAGTGTTCCAAAGATTAGAATTCGGTTTACTGCTGGACCAGAATAGTACAAAAGAAAATTCTGACCGTCACTTGTTTTTTTGTACTGATCTGGAATGACGAATTCTTCAGCAGTTAGCGGAACTCGAATGGGGTTATTTGCTCATTGTCTGACTCGTCGAATATCAATTCGGAGATGATGAACGGTTGGCAACTTTGCAGCAGCATGTCTGGTTATCGTTGATACACTCTGAGTGATGATTTGTTGAGGTGTTTTCTTCTGTTTCTTAAGCCCGTGTCTTCTTGTGTTGAACTGCTCTCAAATCTTCTCTTCTTGTTGAATCTGGTCCATGTGTGTATTCGTGAAGTCGGACAACAATTTGATTTCCAAGAACTTTCATCTTGGCGTTACAGGCGGCTGCAAATCCACGTTTCTCACATTCGAACGACACCACACCTTTTGCTAGATTTTTCTGCTTGACACATATAAGAATCCTTGTAACCAAAGTTTTTCTTGTCCCTTCTCTGACGTTACATATTCCATGATGCTCAAAATATTTTAATTAATATAAAAAAACGGTTAACTGCATTATACACAGTATCATTAAAAAAAATCAAATGACAATTAGCAATTAGAATATATATTAATATCATAATTAATATCAATATTAATATCAATATTAATATCATAATAAAATATAATACATACAAAAAATAACACAATGAAAATTAAAATTAAAATTAATCATATTTATATATACCCGTGGATTCAAAAAATTTTCTATTCAATTGCCAAAACGAAGATTTTATAATTCGCTTCCTTATCGAGGAATTAATTCTGTTTGTTCCAAAATGTCGTGACTGATCTAACCATCTACGCATGTTATAAATCGAGACATGGTAAAAAATGTATAATAACGCAATCGATTTTGACTAGTAGTATTTTTGAAAAGATCCTACTAAGTCTATTTATAATTTTTTTATATCGTTAATTTGTGGCGTCTCGGGGTTTTAGCTTGCATCGCAGCGATAGACGCAAATACGAATGAAAGTACAATTTGTGGTTGTTACCAAAAAATAAAAGTGATAATTTGTTGGAAATATGCTGATTTCTATAAATATAGGAAGATAGGCGGGCGTGGATGTTTTGTGGAAATTGACGAGTGTTTTTTGGTCAAGCAAAAATCATGGAGGGGAGAAGATTACGAGGACAAAAGTGGATAGTGGGAGGGGTTGTGAGGGGCGATATAAATCAATTTTTTTTTGAACAAGTAAGAAGGAAGGGATAGAATTACATTGATGGATATAATAATACGACGTGTACACCATGAAAGTATCGTTAAGTATCGACGCCGATTTATAGTATACAGCAGGAGCTACAAGTTATGCTATCATACCTGCTCAATTCGCGTGCAGTCAGATACGGGTGTAAATATGCTCGTTGGTCTGTCGCGTTCCACACGATGAAATCTTGATATCTCAATGGAATTTTTACAGTGCAGTTTCTGTCTTCGGGCATAATGAACTGCCTAAGCGTGGTTATGACCAGCACCCCACACAGACCCGGTGTCTAGTTTATCAGTTTATTTAAAATACCTTCTCTAAGTTTTCTGAAACCCATTTAGGTTTCAGAACATTATTAAATTCTTGTTCTATTCTATCTTTAACTTCTTTAGATAATCGATTGCTTTCTGTAAATTGTCGTAGTTTGTAGTATTGTTTTATATTCCACAAATTACTCAGAAGTTTTTTATATAGAAAATACATCTTGATAGGATACTGATTATGGTATCTTCTTTTGGCTTTACTATATCGATAGTACCGTATATTCCTACATATAAGTCGCTACTTTTTTCTATTTAAAGACAAGTGCGACAAACACAAAGTGGTGACCTGAGATAATTTTTTTAACCAGCGAAATAAGTAAATTATTTATTAACTATAAGCCCAGAATTTACCACAACTGTCATTTATCACATTCATGACTTGTTTTTTTTGCAGTATTGTATTTCTATTTCCTTTCCTGGGTATCTTTATTTTTCTCGGTTTGAAGTCGTTGGAGTATCTCCATCACTGATGTATTCCCTAAAAATATTTATTGTCATTTTTAACCATTAACTGAAATATATTAAGGGTTCTTATATATGTAATTATGTACTGATCAAAAAATTAATCATACTGAGACAATGTTCAATTAATTACTAACAATCCATTTTTTTTAATTAATCAAATCAATTTTATTATGTACAATTCAATATAGTTACTGACCAATCGTATACTTACCAATTAATTAAATACTGAATAAATGTACTGACAACTTAATACCAACCAATTCAACTCAAGCCAATACATTTCATTTTGTAAATATATTCTTTTCCGTAAATTATTTCCATAATTTGTATTTTGGCACTGTGGGTTTTGTCTTTTGCAAATAAGTATGAAACCTCAAGAGAAGCTTCCAACATTTATCATTATTTGAAAATCCCTGGTTTTGAGTATTAAATGTTTTTAGACATTGTTCAAAATATGGTAGTTCATGTTCAGGATGTTTAGTTTCTAAATGTTTTTGAACACAAACTTCAAGTAGAATTTTTGATAATTTCAAACTTTATGAAGTAACTTTTTCTTAGTCGCTACATCGTCAATGTTTTCGTCTCTTGACATGATTGGTGATGATCTTTATTACCTATTAGAACCAACATCGTCATTTTCCTGTGTTTATCATAGACGCGTTATCAGAATATTATTTTTCTACACAATTATAAAGATATATCTATATAGTTCAAAGTTTATTGTCAATACAGTTTGAACTTTATTCATAATTGATACGTAAATACAAGATAAGTGGTGCAAAACTGTTATTCAAAGGCACATTCAGAGGTACATACAAATATATTTTCATCTATTGAGAATATATACTTAATCCATATTAAAGGTTTAATTTGTTATTTTTAAAACTTGGTTAGCCAGTGTTTGGTATATATCTATTTTTTGTGAAATGAGTCAATTTGACTGAAACATCAAAATTGCAGTTTTTTTAAAATAAATAATGTTAATATGTCAATAAATAAAAATAATAATACAGAAACTTTATCCAAAACAAATTTTACACACACACACACACACACACACCACACACATATATATATATATAATATATATATATATATATATATATTATATATATATATATATATATATATATATATAATATATTATATATATATATATATATATATATATATATATATATATATATATGCTTTTTCTTACATTTATTTTCTACACATTTTTTTTATTACATTTAGCGCCGACGTCCTTTAGTTCTATTTCTCCTGCATGACACTTGAACTTGATAAGTCAACCATGTTTCAATATCCTGTGTATTAGATGGCGGAGTGAAAGTATTTTCGACTTCAAGGTCATAATTATCTCTTAGTTCTTGAGTCAATTGTAAAATAAAATCTTTTCTTTGAGATTTTTACTCGTGTGACTCTTTTTAATAAAACCCAAGAGTAGATGGATTGAGGCACCGCTAGCACAGTACCCCCCCCCCCCGGTCGTCATATTTTTCAAAATATGCTAAGTCTAAAAGTACATTTTTTAAAAACAAAGGACATATGACTCATCAAGGTCATTGAAACAAAGGCCATGACTCATAGTATGACCATCAAATTTCTCAAGGTCATTGAAACAAAGCACATGACTCATCGTATGACTCATCAAGGTCATTTTCAAGGTCGTATGACTCATAATAGAGTCATCAAGGTCAAAATTTTTTCAAGGTCATTTAAACAAAGACCATGACTCATCAAGGTCATTTTCAAGGTCGTATGACTCATACTATGACTCACATGACCTTGAAAATTTTCCCCAAGGTCGTATGACTCATAGTATGACTCATCAAAATTCTCAAGGTCATTTAAAACCAAGACCATGACTCATAATATGATCATCAAGGTCATTTCAAGGTCGATTTTTAAAGCAGTTTAGATATGTTTCATGATTTATTGATGTCCCAGATAATTTAACCCCCTTCGCTTTTGCCGTTTCCTTACTACCTAAAAGACTATAACATTTAGGGCGTAAGAAAACCCATTCAGAATACCCTAATCCCTTGCTCTCATCTTTAAACTTCCGATGCGAGTCAAGGTTCCTACTATACAAGGGGTGGGTTGGAATCGTAATTGACGTATCCAAAGAACATTATATGAGATCATCTGAGGGAATAGAGTTGTTAATTTTAAATTTTTTATTTCTAAAAAGAAACTGTCCGGTATCACCGGCAATAATATTTATGATACATTTATAATTGGCGCCTGTACTTCTCCAAATCAATCTATTGGAGCTGGTACATTCCGTAGTTTAGACAGATCTAGTACTGTTGACGATGTAGCTAGGTCTGTCTAAACAAATCATATCTTTTTCCAAATGTGCCGCAATCAGATCGTCATCGATCTTAATAGACTTTCTGAAAGTCGGCTTTGAGGAGTATACATCATCTTTTCGGATGAATTCACACCTCAAATTCATTTTTTTTTAGATTTTCTACGGATTTACCGTACAGGCTGTTGTTATACAATTAAACAAGTCCCTATATATCTCGCTAGTAGACTGAGATCGCAAAGTGGTGTGGTGTTATATAGGATTTAAAGATAGGTCATGGTTAAATTTATACATCTAATAATATTTACACAAACCGCACCTATTCTATATACATTTGAGAAGCCTCCAATGAAGAACATAGTCCTCTTTGGCCAATGCGTAAGCATAAGCTTTCTCAACTTTTGAATTAGCGGGCACAACTTTTCCTGCGCAAGCGGAAAATCATTCAAAAGTCATGCACACATTCCGGAATATCGATATCGACCTCCATAGTTATACCCATATGAAGGTTATCAATATCCGTGTTATACATTCAATGTAAGACATTTCAAATTTTCATGCACCCAAGAAAAATCACCATACGGAAGATTTTGGCTAAGAGCCCAACCATACAAGATTATTTATATCAATGTACAATAATTCTGTATCATCTGAAGTAGCCGTGTAATGTTTGTTAACAAATGTTAACCCACCCCGGATACCTCCCTCATAGAAATTATACATTCCATGTCCTGCAAAAGTTCTATTGGTTCCGTTAATGTCATAATCGCTGCAGGCCATGACATACCGGGAATCCCGTAGAAGTAAGAGGATCCAGACCATTGTAAGCAATTGCCTTACCGCGGAATGCTGAAAATAGTCTGCGAGGAGGTATACGTCCAATTTTAGGTAGATTAACATATAATCTAAACAAATTATTACAGTTATGCTGACTCCAAATTAGTTGAGCCTCACGTACTGATCTTCCGTAACATCAGACCAAATAGGAGGTAATTCTAAAGTCGATTCAAGAACATTAAAGAAGTAGCGAAATCATATGGAAAGATACCTTTAGAGTGAATCATCGACCTTGAAAGACAGACGAAGTCAAAGGAAAAGTAGTCAAGTTTTCCCAGCTTTTGCTAAAGAACAATTAACAAATTGCATGCTGTCAATAAAACGAACAGGCAATTTGTTAATATATGCAATTAAAGATATAAATTTTTCTGTAGAGGTAGGTATAATATTAAGTTCCCAAAGGGGAAAATCACTGAGACCATGTTTTAAAATATGGTGGAGGTCATAGCCTCGTAAATATGAAAGACAAACAGGTAACAACTTATTTAAACCTGCGAGAGGACATTGCATTTCCTACATGCCGCTCCGACATATCCTACCTGTAAAATGGCAAATGATACTCACAGGATTAATAATAGCTTTTACACACATAACAAACAGAGGTAGATCGAAAGGCACGCCTGAGCAAAAGACAAAGTAGACATGCCTTATGACCTTGAAGTTCATAATATGGCAGGACAATTGTGACAGCAATTTCCTCCACTTCCTCAAAAAATCCAAAATACAATTAGGTCCAAAAAATAATAATAAAATTTAGTGTGTGTATAATTATTAATTAATAAAAGACCTGTGATATGGGTAAATGTATTTGATGATATGTTTCATGTTTCTGTAAACCGATTCAAAATCGATATAAATTACGAAGGGAGGTGTAACGGTTTTTGCGTAATCTGTGAATAATAAATCTTTATTTTTAGGAAGTGTATACAAAGTTGTGCCAGTCTGATTTTACAGCATAGAGAAACATGCTGATCGAAAGAATTCTTATATCTAAAGCATTTAAACAATGTGCACCAGTTACACCTTATTTGAACATTTACATTTTCATTTTTTTATGACAATTCATTAATTGTCCAAGTCGGTCACGGCTGTATAATGATATTTATCTTTATTACTCAAAAAGTAAAAATAAATTGGTCTACCGTCTATAACCTTGGAGCGGATGTACTATATTAAGATGAGGGGGTGAGCTAATAATCCAGATAAACCAGAAATATCTAAATCAGAACTGGCTGGATTATAAGACAGAACGTTTATGCTCAAGTTTAAATCTCTATTTTTTTTTCTCAAATTTGGGAATGTTGCATAGCCTCATCGGGCAATCGGTGTCTTCGTCAAATTAATAGAGTAAAAATTCATATATTTGGCGGCTCTTGGTGATTACGACTATTTCTTCTCTTTTTAAAAGTGCAAGAAATGCTATACAAGAAGCACTTATGGTCGTTGTTTTTAACATTAATTATAGTGTTTTAAATTTTAATGCTGATGGGGTTTGTATAAGCTATGTCGGATAATCTACTAACGGGTGTCGTATTTCGTTAAAATAAATATCTATCTCTAAAATATTCAATACTCGCCACCCGCTTCCTAAATAGGTGAATTGCTCAATCTTTTCATTTAATTTGCTCACCCCTCGTTTATAAAGGTTGATGTAAAAAACTTGAGCATTGTTTGAAAAATAATTATCCCGGATCTCCCCATCTTTTTCAAATTTAATTAAAATGTGAATTGTATTTTTACCTTGCCCATCTTTTCTATTTCCTCTATTAATCTTTCTTCAATTTTTGATGTTAGGCTATTTTACTAGGTTTTGATTTCTTATGTTAAATTTAATGTTTTCGCGATCCATTCAAATCGGATTCTACCGTAGGTTCAAACAAAAGAGCCGCCTATTTGAAATATGTTGAAAGACGTGAAGCTACACATTCATCATTGATGACTATCACTTCTTGTTGTGTAATGGGTGCTTGTTGTGTAATGGGTGCGTGTTGTGTAAATGATGTTGAAGCTACACATTCATCTTTGCTGATGACTATCACTTCAGGTCGCGATAATTTATTAGGAATGTAACTTTTAATTAAACAGAAGGTCTTTTAATAGAATCTTTTTTAATATTTATAATATCTTGTTTAATAATATTTATAGTATCTTTTTTAATAATAATAGCATCTTTTTGAATAGAATCTGTTTTTTCTTTTTATAATATTTTTTTAAATTTTTTAAATCTTTTTTAATATCTTTTTTATATCTTTTTTAATAATATTTTTTGGTAAATTTTTGATAAATTTTTTGTAATTTTTTATTTATTTTTTAAATAAAACATTTTTGATATCGAAAATTGCCCAAGTGGACTATGATGTTATTAAAAAATCCCTATATTTTATTTTTCGCTCGTTACGCATTTTGGGGCATATTAAAAAAGTTGGCGAATAAACGTCTTTCTATAATATTTTTCATGGTTCGATGACATTTATCGCTATGTCCAATTGAGGATGACAATAATTTGGGTATAGTCTACCTGTAAATAATAAAATTAAAAGTTTTATTTTTTTTTCTAAGTGTTATTAATTGTTACATCTATAAGGATTCATCATCATTTGTTATTTAATTCAAATGAACTATATAACAAATGATGATAAATCCCTATAGAAAATAGGTTATATATTAGAGAGATTTTAGTAGATAGGTCAGATTATGATATTAAATATTAGAGAGATTTAGTAGAAGGGCCAGATTATTTTATGCATTATAGTATTATCTATTATTATTATTATTATATTATTGTATTATTATTATTATTATTATTATATTAAAGAGAAGTAGCTGCATGCCACTGCAGACTACTATGTAGCTACATGCTTACTGTAGACTACATAGAAGGGCCAGATTATTTAATATTTATATTTATAATTATTATTATTATTATTATTATTATTATATTATTATTATTATTATTATTATTATTATTATTATTATTATTATTATTATATTAAATAGAAGTAGCTGCATGCTCACTGCAGACTACTATGTAGCTACATGCTTACTGTAGACTTACATTAGAAGGGCCAGATTATTTATATTTATATTTATATTATTATAATATTATATTATTATTATTATATTAAATAGAAGTAGCTGCATGTCATGCAGACTACTATGTAGCTACATGCTTACTGTAGACGACAATTATATTATATTAAAGAGAAGTAGCTGCATGCTCACTGCAGACATGACTATGTAGCTACATGCTTACTGTAGATACATTAGAAGGGCCAGATTATTTATATTTATATTATATTATTATATTATTATTATTATTATATATTATTTATTATTATTATTATATTATTATTATGTATTATTATATTAAAATAGAAGTAGCTGCATGCTCACTGCAGACTAAATGTAGCTACATGCTTACTGTAGACTACATTAGAAGGGCCAGATTATTTATATTTATTTTGTATTATTATATTCTTATATTATTATTATTATATATTAAAGAAGTAGCTGCATGCTCACTGCAGACTACTATGTAGCTACATGTTACTGTAGACTACATTATTATTTATATTAAAGAGAAGTAGTGCATGCCCACTGCAGACTACTATGTAGCTACATGCTTACTGTAGATACATTGATTATTATAATATTATAATATTATTAATATTATCTTATTATTATTATTATATTATTATTTATTATTATTATTATTATTATTATTATTATTATTATTATTATTATTATTATATTATTATTATTATTATTATTATTATTTTAACTATTGTAGATGCACATTGCAAACTACAAGGATTTATTTTATAACTATAATTTTGTAATCACTTTTTTAAATACTTTGATTATATTTCAAAAACATAGTATTTCTTCATAATTTTGGTCATATTTCATCATAATTTTGGTCATATTTTATCATAATTTTGGTCATAAATCATTTTCATTTTGTTCATAAATTTCGTCATTATTTCATAATAAATCATTTTCATCATAATTCTTCGTAAATCATTTTCATCATAAATTTTGGTCATAATTTTGGTCATAAATCATAAATCATATAATTTGGCCATACTTTTGGTCATAAATCATAATCATCATAATTTGGGCATAAATCATTTTCTTCATAAATTCATAATCATTCTTTCTTCATAAGTTTGATCATAAGGTTCATCAGAAATATTTAGAAATTTTCATCAAATATTTAAAAAGTGTTACGAAATTTAAACAAAAAAACAATAAAAAATATATATAATATATATATATATATATAATATATCTATATATTATATATATGTATATATATATATATATATATATATTATATTATATATATATAATATATATATAATATAAAATAAATATATCTTACATTGTGGTATCATTCAATGTCAGAATCATCCTCCAAAGAGTCAGAGGAATTCGGTCCACCACATCAGCATTTTCTGATACCTTTGAAGAGTCATTTTCCATAAAATCTTCCATACTATATTATTATTTTGTCTTCTGCATCAATACCACATTTAAAACATTAAACGCTAAAAAATAAAATTTTTAAAAATAAAATACTAAAATAAAATAAATTTACTTTTTTCTTTGATAACCTTGTTTTGCCCAACATTATTAACTTGGGCATCACTTGGGGCATCACTTGGGGATCACTTTGGCAATAAAAATAAAACGTCTTCATCTTTCATTACATTATAACTGGGGCATCACTTTGGCCAATAAAAATAATATCTTCAGTCTTCATTTACATTATAACTGGGCATCACTTTGGCCAATAAAATAAATATCTCATCACTATTTTCATTAGTAACTGGGGCATCACTTTGGCCAATAAAAATAATATCTTCATCACTATTTTCATTAACATTTTCTGTAATGCAAATTAATTTATAAAAATTAACAATATTAAAATTTACCAAATATATTTTCCACATTTAAATGGCATCGTTTTTCTGTACTCTTCGTACCCAGTCGAATGGTTCTAAAATAAAATATAATAAAATAATAATAATTTACCGTTAGTCGTCAAACAGATCTTAGGATATTATTGTTATTGTTATTGCATAGTAATTGATATCGAATTAGATTTTGAAAATTTTGAAAAAATTGTGACAAATTTTAGATTTGTCAATGTTTATAAAGAGAATGAATATTTTCCTGTCCCAGCCAATGAGAAGATAGACACACACACAATACATAGAATATTTTACTCTCTCAACCAATCACACGCATGCATGTATGTTAATGTAAATCATCGAGTGATTTACATTACATACATGCATGCGTGTGATTGGTTGAGAGAGTAAAATATTCTATGTATATGTGTGTGTGTCTATATTCTCATTGGCTGGGACAGGAAAATATTCATTCTCTTTATAAACATTGACAAATCTAAAATTTGTCACAATTTTTTCAAAATTTTCAAAAATCTATTTCGATATCAATTACTATGCAAAATAACAATAACAATAATATCCTAAGAAATCTGTTGACGACTAACGGTAAATTATTATTATTTTTATTATATTTTATTTTAGAACCATTCGACTGGTACGAAGTTACAGAAAACGATGCCATTTTAAATGTGGAAAATATATTTGGTAAATTTAATATTTTAATTTTTATTAAATTAATTTGCATTACAGAAAATGTTAATGAAAATAGTGATGAAGATATTATTTTTATTGGCCAAAGTGATGCCCCAGTTACTAATGAAAATAGTGATGAAGATATTATTTTTATTGGCCAAAGTGATGCCCCAGTTAATAATGTAAATGAAGATGAAGATATTATTTTTATTGGCCAAAGTGATGCCCCAGTTAATAATGTAAATGAAGATGAAGACGTTATTTTTATTGGCCAAAGTGATGCCCCAAGTGATGCCCCAAGTGATGCCCCAGTTAATAATGTTGGGCAAAACAAGGTTATCAAAGAAAAAAGTAAATTTATTTTATTTTAGTATTTTATTTTTAAAAATTTTATTTTTTAGCGTTTAATGTTTTAAATGTGGATATTGATGCAGAAGAAAATAATAATAATAGTATGGAAGATTTTATGGAAAATGACTCTTCAAAGGTATCAGAAAATGCTGATGTGGTGGACCGAATTCCTCATGACTCTTCGGAGGATGATTCTGACATTATATATATATATATATATATATATATATATATATATATATATATATATATATATATATATATATATATATATATATCTATATATATATATATATATATATATATATTTAATATTTAAATTTCGTAAACACTTTTTTAAATATTTTGATGAAAATTTCTTAAATATTTTGATGAACCTTATGATCAAACTTATGAAGAAAATGAATTATGAATTTATGAAGAAAATGATTTATGCCCAAATTATGATGATTTATGATTTATGACCAAAATTATGCCCAAATTATGATGATTTATGATTTATGACCAAAATTATGACCAAAATTATGATGAAAATGATTTACGAAGAAAATTATGATGAAAATGATTTATTATGAAATAATGACGAAAATTTATGAACAAAATGAAAATGATTTATGACCAAAATTATGATGAAAATATGACCAAAATTATGATGAAAATATGACCAAAATTTATGAAGAAAATACTATGTTTTGAAATATAATCAAAGTATTTAAAAAAGTGATTACAAAATTATAGTTATAAAATAAATCCTTGTAGTTTGCAATGTGCATCTACAATAGTTAAAATAATAATAATAATAATAATAATAATAATAATAATAATAATAATAATAATAATAATAATAATAATAATAATAATAATAATAATAATAATAATAATAATAATATTAATAATATTAATAATATTAATAATAATAATGTAGTCTACAGTAAGCATGTAGCTACATAGTAGTCTGCAGTGGGCATGCAGCTACTTCTCTTTAATATAAATAATAATGTAGTCTACAGTAAGCATGTAGCTACATAGTAGTCTGCAGTGAGCATGCAGCTACTTCTATTTAATATAATAATAATAATATAAATATAAATATAAATAATCTGGCCCTTCTAATGTAGTCTACAGTAAGCATGTAGCTACATAGTAGTCTGCAGTGAGCATGCAGCTACTTCTATTTAATATAATAATAATAATAATAATAATAATAATAATAATAATAATAATAATAATAATAATAATAATAATATAAATATAAATATAAATAATCTGGCCCTTCTAATGTAGTCTACAGTAAGCATGTAGCTACTAGTAGTCTGCAGTGAGCATGCAGCTACTTCTCTTTAATATAAATAATAATGTAGTATACAGTAAGCATGTAGCTACATAGTAGTCTGCAGTGAGCATGCAGCTACTTCTATTTAATATAATAATAATAATAATAATATTAATAATAATATAAATATAAATATAAATAATCTGGCCCTTCTAATGTAGTCTACAGTAAGCATGTAGCTACATAGTAGTCTGCAGTGAGCATGCAGCTACTCTATTTAATATAATAATAATAATAATAATAATAATAATAATAATAATAATAATAATAATAATAATAATAATAATAATAATAATAATAATATAAATATAAATATAAATAATCTGGCCCTTCTAATGTAGTCTACAGTAAGCATGTAGCTACATAGTAGTCTGCAGTGAGCATGCAGCTACTTCTCTTTAATATAATAATAATAATAATAATAATAATAATAATAATAATAATAATAACTAATAATAATAATAATATAAATAATCTGGCCCTTCTACTAAAATCTCTCTAATATTTAATATAATAATCTGACCTATCTACTAAAATCTCTCTAATATATTAACCTATTTTCTATAGGGATTTATCATCATTTGTTATATAGTTCATTTGAATTAAATAACAAATGATGATAAATCCTTATAGATGTAACAATTAATAACAATTAGAAAAAAAAGAATAAAACTTTAATTTTATTATTTAACAGGTAGACTATACCCAAATTATTGTCAATCCTCAATTGGACATAGCGATAAATGTCATCGAACCATGAAAAAGTATTATAGAAAGACGTTTAATTCGCTCAACTTTTTTATATGCCCCAAATGCGTAACGAGCGAAAAAATAAAATATAGGGAATTTTTTAATAAACATCATAGTCACTTAGGGCAATTTTCGATATCAAAAAATGTTTTATTTAAAAAAATAAATAAAAAATTACAAAAAAATTTATCAAAAAATTTACCAAAAAATATTATTAAAAAAGATATAAAAAAAGATATTAAAAAAGATTTAAAAAATATTAAAAAAAATATTATAAAAGAAAAAACAGATTCTATTAAAAAAGATGCTATTATTATTAAAAAAGATACTATAAATATTATTAAAAAAGATATTATAAATATTAAAAAAGATTCTATTAAAAGACCTGCTGGTTTAATTAAAAGTTACATTCCTAATAAATTATCGCGACCTGAAGTGATAGTCATCAGCAAAGATGAATGTGTAGCTTCAACATCATTTACACAACACGCACCCATTACACAACAAGCACCCATTACACAACAAGAAGTGATAGTCATCAATGATGAATGTGTAGCTTCAACGTCTTTCAACATATTTCAAATAGGCAGCTCTTTGTTTGAACCTACGGTAGAATCCGATTTGAATGGATCGCGAAAAACATTAAAATTAACATAAGAAATCAAAACCTAGTAAAAATAGCCCTAACATCAAAAATTGAAGAAAGATTAATAGAGGAAATAGAAAAGATGGGCAAGGTAAAAATACAATTCACAATTTTAATTAAATTTGAAAAAGATGGGGAGATCCGGGATAATTATTTTTCAAACAATGCTCAAGTTTTTACATCAAACTTTATAAACGAGGGGGTGAGCAAATTAAATGAAAAGATTGAGCAATTCACCTATTTAGGAAGCGGGTGGCGAGTATTGAATATTTTAGAGATAGATTTTATTTTAACGAAATACGCACCCGTTAGTAGATTATCCGGACATAAAACCCCATCAGCATTAAAATTAAAACACGCTATAATTAATGTTAAAAACAACGACCATAAGTGCTTCTTGTATAGCATTCTTGCACTTTTAAAAAGAGAAGAAATAGGTCGTAATCACCAAAGAGCCGCCAAATATATAGAATTTTTACCTCTATTAAATTATGACGAAGACACCGATTGCCCGATGAGGCTATGCAACATTCCCAAATTTGAAAGAAAAAATAGAGATTTAAACTTGAGCATAAACGTTCTGTCTTATAATCCAGCCAGTTCTGATTTAGATATTTCTGAGGATTATGTAGCTCACCACCCTCATCTTAATATAGTACATCGCTCCAAGGTTATAGACGGTAGACCAATTTATTTATTACTTTTGAGTAATAAGATAAATATCATTATACAGCCGTGACAGACTTGGACAAATTAATGAATTGTCATGAAAATGAAAATGTAAATGTTCAAATAAGGTGTAACTGGTGCCCACATTGTTTAAATGGCTTTAGATATAAGAATGCTTTCGATCAGCATGTTGCTCTATGCTGTAAAAATCAGACTGGCACAACTTTGTATACACTTCCTAAAAATAAAGATTTATTATTCACAGATTACGCAAAAACCGTTACACCTCCCTTCGTAATTTATGCCGATTTTGAATCGGTTTTACCAGAACATGAAACATCATCAAATACATTTACCCATATCAGCAGGTCTTTTATTAATTAATAATTATACACACACTAAATTTTATTATTATTTTTTTGGACCTAATTGTATTTTGGATTTTTTGAGGAAAGTGGAGGAAATTGCTGTCACAATTGTCCTGCCATATTATGAACTTCAAGGTCATAAAGGCATGTCTACTTTGTCTTTTGCTCAGGAGCGTGCCTTTCGATCTACCTCTGTTTGTTATTTGTGTAAAAAAGCTATTATTAATCCTGTGAGAGATCATTGCCATTTTACAGGTAGATATGTCGGAGCGGCATGTAGGAAATGCAATGTCTCTCGCAGGTTTAATAAGTTGTTACCTGTTGTCTTTCATAATTTACGAGGCTATGACCTCCACCATATTTTAAAACATGGTCTCAGTGATTTTCCCCTTTGGGAACTTAATATTATACCTACCTCTACAGAAAAATTTATATCTTTAATTGCATATATTAACAAATTGCCTGTTCGTTTTATTGACAGCATGCAATTTGTTAATTGTTCTTTAGCAAAAGCTGTGAAAACTTTGACTACTTTTCCTTTGACTTCGTCTGTCTTTCAAGGGTCGATGATTCACTCTAAAGGTATCTTTCCATATGATTTCGCTACTTCTTTAGATGTTCTTGAATCGACTTTAGAATTACCTCCTATTTGGTCTGATGTTACGGAAGATCAGTACGCTGAGGCTCAACTAATTTGGAGTCAGCATAACTGTAATAATTTGTTAGATTATATGTTAATCTACCTAAAATTGGACGTATACCTCCTCGCAGACTATTTTCAGCAATTCCGCGGTAAGGCAATTGCTTACAATGGTCTGGATCCTCTTAATTTCTACGGGATTCCCGGTATGTCATGGGCCTCAGCGCTTATGACATTAACGGAACCAATAGAACTTTTGCAGGACATGGAAATGTATAATTTCTATGAGGGAGGTATCCGGGGTGGGTTAACATTTGTTAACAAACATTACACGGCTACTTCAGATGATACAGAATTATTGTACATTGATATAAATAATCTGTATGGTTGGGCTCTTAGCCAAAATCTTCCGTATGGTGATTTTTTCTTGGGTGCATGAAAATTTGAATGATGTCTTACTTGAATGTATGAACACGGATATTGATAACCTTCCATATGGGTATACTATGGAGGTCGATATCGATATTCCGGAATGTGTGCATGACTTTTTGAATGATTTTCCGCTTGCGCCGGAAAAGTTGTGCCCGCCTAATTCAAAAGTTGAGAAGCTTATGCTTACGCATTGGCCAAAGAGGAACTATGTTCTTCATTGGAGGCTTCTCAAATTGTATATAGAATTAGGTGCGGTTGTTGTAAATATTATTAGATGTATAAAGTTTAAACAAGGACCTATCTTTAAATCCTATATAGACACCAACACCACTTTGCGATCTCAGTCTACTAGCGAGATATATAGGGACTTGTTTAAATTGTATAACAACAGCCTGTACGGTAAATCCGTAGAAAATCTAAAAAAAAGAATGAATTTGAGGTTGTGTAATTCATCCGAAAAGATGATAGTATACTCCTCAAAGCCGACTTTCAGAAAGTCTATAAGAATCGATGACGATCTGATTGCGGCACATTTGGAAAAAGATATGATTTGTTTAGACAGACCTAGCTACATCGGTCAAACAGTACTAGATCTGTCTAAACTACGGATGTACCAGCTCCAATATATTGATTTGGAGAAGTACAGGCGCCAATATAAATGTATCATAAATATTATTGCCGGTGATACCGACAGTTTCTTTTTAGAAATAAAAAATTTAAAATTAACAACTCTATTACCTCAGATGATCTCAGATAATTTATTGGATACGTCAAATTACGATCCAACCCACCCTTTGTATAGTAGGAACCTTGACTCGGTCATCGGGAAGTTTAAAGATGAGAGCAAGGGATTAGGGTATTCTGAATGGGTTTTCTTACGCCCTAAATGTTATAGTCTTTTAGGTAGTAAGGAAACGGTAAAAGCGAAGGGGGTTAAATTATCTGGGACATCAATAAATCATGAAACATATCTAAACTGCTTTAAAAAATCGACCTTGAAAATGACCTTGATGAGTCATATTATGAGTCATGGTCTTTGTTTAAATGACCTTGAGAATTTTGATGAGTCATACTATGAGTCATACGACCTTGGGAAAAATTTTCAAGGTCATATGAGTCATAGCATGAGTCATACGACCTTGAAAATGACCTTGATGAGTCATGGTCTTTGTTTAAATGACCTTGAAAAAAAAATTTGACCTTGATGAATCATATTATGAGTCATACGACCTTGAAAATGACCTTGATGAGTCATACGATGAGTCATGGTCTTTGTTTCAATGACCTTGAGAAATTTGATGAGTCATACTATGAGTCATGGTCTTTGTTTCAATGGCCTTGATGAGTCATGGTCTTTGTTTAAATGACCTTGAAAAAATTTTTGACCTTGATGAATCATATTATGAGTCATACGACCTTGAAAATGACCTTGATGAGTCATACTATGAGTCATGGTCTTTGTTTCAATGACCTTGAGAAATTTGATGAGTCATACTATGAGTCATGGTCTTTGTTTCAATGACCTTGATGAGTCATGTCTTTGTTTTTAAAAAATGTACTTTTAGACTTAGCATATTTTTGAAAAATATGACGACCGGGGGGGGGGGTACTGTGCTAGCGGTGCCCTGTGCCAGCGGTGCCCAATCCATCTACTCTTGGGTTTTATAAAAAGAGGTCACACGAGTAAAAATCTCAAGAAAAGATTTTATTTTACAATTGACTCAAGAACTAAGAGATAATTATGACCTTGACGTCGAAAATACTTTCACTCCGCCATCTAATACACAGGATATTGAAACATGGTTGACTTATCAAGTTCAAGTGTCATGCAGGAGAAATAGAACTAAGGACGTCGGCGCTAAATGTAATAAAAAAAATGTGTAGAAAATAAATGTAAGAAAAAGCACATATATATATATATATATATATATATATATATATATATATATATATATATATATATATATATATATATATATATATATATATATATATATATATATATATATATATATATATATATATATATGTGTGTGTGTGTGTGTAAAATTTGTTTTGGATAAAGTTTCTGTATTATTATTTTTTATTTATTGACATATTTAACATTATTTATTTTTAAAAAAACTGCAATTTTGATGTTTCAGTCAAATTGACTCATTTCACAAAAAATAGATATATACCAAACACTGGGCTAACCAGTTTTAAAAATAACAAATTAAACCTTTAATATGGATTAAGTATATATTCTCAATAGATGAAAATATATTTGTATGTACCTCTGAATGTGCCTTTGAATAACAGTTTTGCACCACTTATCTTGTATTTACGTATCAATTATGAATAAAGTTCAACTGTATTGACAATAAACTTTGAACTATATAGATATATCTTTATAAATTGTGTAGAAAAATAATATTCTGATAATGCGTCTATGATAAACAACAGGAAAATGACGATGTTGGTTCTAATAGGTAATAAAGATCATCACCAATCATGTCAAGAGACGAAAACATTGACGATGTAGCGACTAAGAAAAAGTTACTTCATAAAGTTTGAAATTATCAAAAATTCTACTTGAAGTTTGTGTTCAAAAACATTTAGAAACTAAACATCCTGAACATGAACTACCATATTTTGAACAATGTCTAAAAACATTTAATACTCAAACCAGGGATTTTCAAATAATGATAAATGTTTGGAAGCTTCTCTTGAGGTTTCATACTTATTTGCAAAAGACAAAAACCCACAGTGCCAAAATACAAATTATGGAAATAATTTACGGAAAAGAATATATTTACAAAATGAAATGTATTGGCTTGAGTTGAATTGGTTGGTATTAAGTTTGTCAGTACATTTATTCAGTTAACTATATTGAATTGTACATAATAAAATTGATTTGATTAATTAAAAAAAATGGATTGTTAGTAATTAATTGAACATTGTCTCAGTATGATTAATTTTTGATCAGTACATAATTACATATATAAGAACCCTTAATATATTTCAGTTAATGGTTAAAAATGACAATAAATATTTTTAGGGAATACATCAGTGATGGAGATACTCCAACGACTTCAAACCGAGAAAAATAAAGATACCCAGGAAAGGAAATAGAAATACAATACTGCAAAAAAAACAAGTCATGAATGTGATAAATGACATTTGTGGTAAATTCTGGGCTTATAGTTAATAAATAATTTACTTATTTCGCTGGTTAAAAAAAATTATCTCAGGTCACCACTTTGTGTTTGTCGCACTTGTCTTTAAATAGAAAAAAGTAGCGACTTATATGTAGGAATATACGGTACTATCGATATAGTAAAGCCAAAAGAAGATACCATAATCAGTATCCTATCAAGATGTATTTTCTATATAAAAAACTTCTGAGTAATTTGTGGAATATAAAACAATACTACAAACTACGACAATTTACAAGAAAGCAATCGATTATCTAAAGAAGTTAAAGATAGAATAGAACAAGAATTTAATAATGTTCTGAAACCTAAATGGGTTTCAGAAAACTTAGAGAAGGTATTTTAAATAAACTGATAAACTAGACACCGGGTCTGTGTGGGGTGCTGGTCATAACCACGCTTAGGCAGTTCATTATGCCCGAAGACAGAAAACTGCACTGTAAAATTCCATTGAGATATCAAGATTTCATCGTGTGGAACGCGACAGACCAACGAGCATATTTACACCCGTATCTGACTGCACGCGAATTGAGCAGGTATGATAGCATAACTTGTAGCTCCTGCTGTATACTATAAATCGGCGTCGATACTTAACGATACTTTCATGGTGTACACGTCGTATTATTATATCCATCAATGTAATTCTATCCCTTCTTCTTACTTGTTCAAAAAAAAATTGATTTATATCGCCCCTCACAACCCCTCCCACTATCCACTTTTGTCCTCGTAATCTTCTTCCCCTCCATGATTTTTGCTTGACCAAAATACACTCGTCAATTTCCACAAAACATCCACGCCCGCCTATCTTCCTATATTTATAGAAATCAGCATATTTCCAACAAATTATCACTTTTATTTTTTGGTAACAACCACAAATTGTACTTTCATTCGTATTTGCGTCTATCGCTGCGATGCAAGCTAAAACCTCGAGACGCCACAAATTAACGATATAAAAAATTATAAATAGACTTAGTAGGATCTTTTCAAAAATACTACTAGTCAAAATCGATTGCGTTATTATACATTTTTTACCATGTCTCGATTTATAACATGCGTAGATGGTTAGATCAGTCACGACATTTTGGAAGAAACAGAATTAATTCCTCGATAAGGAAGCGAATTATAAAATCTTCGTTTTGGCAATTGAATAGAAAATTTTTTGAATCCACGGGTATATATAAATATGATTAATTTTAATTTTAATTTTCATTGTGTTATTTTTTGTATGTATTATATTTTATTATGATATTAATATTGATATTAATATTGATATTAATTATGATATTAATATATATTCTAATTGCTAATTGTCATTTGATTTTTTTTAATGATACTGTGTATAATGCAGGTTAACCGTTTTTTTATATTAATTAAAATATTTTGAGCATCATGGAATATGTAACGTCAGAGAAGGGACAAGAAAAACTTTGGTTACAAGGATTCTTATATGTGTCAAGCAGAAAAATCTAGCAAAAGGTGTGGTGTCGTTCGAATGTGAGAAACGTGGATTTGCAGCCGCCTGTAACGCCAAGATGAAAGTTCTTGGAAATCAAATTGTTGTCCGACTTCACGAATACACACATGGACCAGATTCAACAAGAAGAGAAGATTTGAGAGCAGTTCAACACAAGAAGACACGGGCTTAAGAAACAGAAGAAACACCTCAACAAATCATCACTCAGAGTGTATCAACGATAACCAGACATGCTGCTGCAAAGTTGCCAACCGTTCATCATCTCCGAATTGATATTCGACGAGTCAGACAATGAGCAAATAACCCCATTCGAGTTCCGCTAACTGCTGAAGAATTCGTCATTCCAGATCAGTACAAAAAACAAGTGACGGTCAGAATTTTCTTTTGTACTATTCTGGTCCAGCAGTAAACCGAATTCTAATCTTTGGAACACTTGAGAATTGAATGTGTTGTACAATCTCCACACTTGTTTCTCGACCAAAATTTCATTGATTAATACTTGTTACATTTAATAAACATGTTTTGTAGTTATAGTTTGTTTCTGAAATGCCATTTAGTTATTATTTATATACATATTTTATTACTTTTGAATAAACAATTAATAAATAATTAATTAACTAAACAAAAATTTAATTAAATAATTAATTTATAATTACTAATTAATAAACTACAACGTCTTTATTATTATATATATACTAAAATATATGCATTATTAACAAGAGTATTTGTCCAGGAGGGATATTGTCCAGGGGCCTGTTGTCCAGGGGTTGTTGTCCGGGGGGATATTGTCCAGGAGGGATATTGTCCCGGGCGATATTGTCCGGGGGGTTATTGTCCGGGGGGTAATTGTCCAGGGAGGATATTGTCCGTGGGATATTGTCCAGGGGCCTGTTGTTCAGGGAAATATTGCCCAGGGGCTGTTGTCCGGTGGATATTGTCCAGGGAGTAATTGTCTAGGGGCTAATTGTCTAATGGGATATTGCCCAGGGGATATTGTCCGAGGGATATTGTCCAGAGTGGATATTGCCCAGGGTGGATATTGTCCAGGGTGGATATTGTCTGGGGGATAATTGTCTAGGGTGTAATTGTTCAGGAGGGATATTGTCCGGGGGATATTGTCCGAGGGATATTGTCCAGACGCTGTTGTCCGGGGGGATATTGTCCAGGGGGTAATTGTCTAGGGGGATATTGTCCCGGTGGGATATTGTCCATGTGATAATGTCCAGGGGATATTGTCCAGGTGATATTGTCCGGGGGGTAATTGTCTATGGGGATATTGTCCAGGTGATATTGTCCGGGGATTATTGCCCTGATACCATGAACAAGATCAAGTTACCAAGGAGCAAATGTCAAATTACAAAGATATGCACTAGAAAACTTTGGAACAGTTCAAAAAAGAGCTTTGGCGTGTGAGTAATTGAAGTACCAAATGAACCAAGAAAATGGAGAGAAGGCAAGTGTACTTGTCAAGAATATTTAAAGAAATACATTTGCAAACACGCAATTGGCATAGCTCTTCGTTTTAAATCAGCTCAATGTCCAAATACAGTTAAAGATATAGCAATTGGTGAAGCAAAAGGATTTTTAAAAGCGAGAATTTTAATATTATTTTATGACACATCGTATAATAAAAACCAAATAGCCTGTAATAGCTTGACCTGCTGGTAGCTCATAACTCTTTTCAAGTAACGATGAAAAAACAGCAGTTTGCATTTTTTTCCCAAATCAATAGCAATCTAATACAATTTTTCATTAATATCTCGAGTAAATTCTCTTTCGGCCTTAGTTGTAATTTTCATTTGATAATCAGTAAAGAGTCTTCCACCTAAATCAATTCTACAAATACCATGAGATAGAGCATATCCTTCATAAATTGGCATCATATGTGGTACATCATCTCCGGAGTCTTTCATATGTTGAGCTTCAACATCAATTTCATTATCAACACTAACGGATCCGTATCCATTATCAATAACGAAAGCGATATCCTTTTTCAAATCAAATATTTGAAAGTAAAAGAAATGAATTTCACTAATCCAAAACTTCCAGAAACGAATCGATTCAAAAAAAAATTCAATTAGAAAAAACCTCCAACATTCCGAACATTAAAAATGACATTGTCTCGAGTCTATGTGCGCACCTAATAGACAAACCAAAAACCAACGCGCACACAAACGCGATACATAAATTATCCATCCTCTGGAATTAACCACTGATAGTAAAGCAAAATGTCCAATTTATGAAGTATATATTGTTGTGTATAATATACATGTCAGAAACATTTATAAGATTTGATAAATACATACTTTGAGGACATTAAAAAGTCGTTTTAATATTTGTTGATTGTTAATACGAATGATATGGAAGTGTTTTATTAAGGCTAATATTTAATTGAGCATTAATAATATATTGAATAAGCATTAATAATATATTGAATGAGCAGTAATAATATATTGAATGAGCATTAATAATATATTGAATGAGCATTAATATAATAAATCTTTAGCATTAATTTAATAGCATTATAGAAATTGTTTTTAAGCATTAATTTATTTAAAGAACTACATTAATTTAAATGAAAAAATTAATTAATCAATTTAAGAAAAAACAGACCATTATTTAATATTATTTTGAAATTGAAAAAAATCACAGATCATCATTTATAAAATTGTCTTTGTCTTAGTAAAGCTTTTTTAGCTTTCGAAGGTCTTCTTTCCTTGCGCTTGGTTCCAATATCGACATTTTTTGCCCCTGGCTGTGATTTGCAATACTTTAATCTGATCGTCATACCTACAAAATGTTTGCAAATGTAGTGCTTTAGAAATGCAGGATAGGTACAAGTACCCGTCTTCCATATTTCTCCATTGTTTGGTAGGGAGACACACCAAAAGCCGAATTGTGTAGATCGGAAGGCCTTGAAAGTATTAAATCCACCTTTTTCGAAGCATTTTATATCTTGATCTGAAATTTTAACTGTTTCGCCTGATTGTATATAATATGTTGTAGTCTCTATATCCATATATGGTATTGAAATCATATCATTGTTTGACTTTGCCCGATTGTATCCATCAGTCCGAAATGAAAGTTGAATAGTTGTTTCTTCCTTGTAACATTTTGAATTTATATCTCTTGGATCGCGCTTTGTTGACCACTTTTTAATAATTTCAAAAAAACCACATTAAACCTTGAGAGAACTAAACGTTTGCGTAGGGTATCTTCATCTTTGATAACACGGTTGGTCGCTTCGCTTGTTTTGAGCGTTTTGTATTAGAAGTCGTGTTATCTTGGGTGTTGTCTATCTCCTATTCTATATCGCTTGAATAGTGTGCTACGTGTTGTAATTGAGACATTTAAAGCTTTGAATTTGAAATATTTTTAATTCCAAATTAATAATATTGCTCTTTAATTAATTTAATAATTAATGTCTTATTTAAATAAATACTGTTTTTTCATAGTTATTTCATAAAGTTACTGTAATATTTTATTAATTTAATTATCAATTTCATAATTTAATAATCAATTTCATAATTTAATAATCAATTTCATAATTTAATAATCAATTTCATAATTTTAATAATCAATTCAATAATGTCTCTGTCAAAATATTGTAAATAACTAATTATATATTCGGCTGCCAGTGTGAATTTTGTGTTAAATTATTTTTTAATATTTTTAAAGAGTTAAATGAAAAATTCAACAAATAATTTATTGATTTTCCCTCAATTTTAAGATAAGGAAATCAATATTCTTCATTTTGTGTTCACATAATTTGTCAGTTGTTGTTATGGTTTAAAATTTTAAAATATTTTAAAAAAATTAATAATAATCAATAATAATTATGGAGTTAGAAAGAAAATTTAATTAAATTGATTAATGAACTTACAGATAAGAAATCTTCTTCATCATTAAAATCTATCTTAGATAGGTCGATAGTTATAATTCTCGAAATGTCAATTTGTTTTTCTAAATAAGCTGTTTCAAACACATGCTGATAGGTTTCAATAAATTTATCAGTGAAGTTTGGATAATTCAACATAGGATCCTGAATTTCAAACTAAAAATCTGCAATCAATCAATATAAAATTGAAAACATTTCGTTTCTTCATGTTTCTTCGAATGATTTCCGGATTGGCTTTGACGTAAACAATGAAGTGCGGTCTCCATAATAATACAATTGAATCTAGTCTTGCCTTGTTATAATATTTGTAAGCTTAAAATAATTACATTTAAATTTAATCTTCCATCTGAAAACACGTAGAATTTATAAATTGGCAAATAAAGAAATAATTTATTAAATCGGAACTTTATTAAGCGATTGCTAAGATATTTTTGTTTCTCAATATAATTCAGCATTAATAATTTCAACCGGGCGATATTGAGCCTAAAGCCCGTCAATGATCGATAGAGGTCGCAAATAAGTTGTAATGATACACTCAAGAAGGTGGCAGTGTTTGACATGACGAAATAGTATTACCAAATGCTAATGGTAACACGCAATGGAAACATTAGTAAGCAAGGTGATAAAAGGAATTGCCAAGAGTACAGAGAGATTATAAAACGAAAAAATATTTGCTAAAACATTTGAAAAATAGATGTGAAACAGTTTCCATAATTAATTTTTAGAAAGGTTGGAATTATGTATGCAATGTCGTTTTTCTTTAGATATTTTGGGGGAAATCTTTAGATATAGTGGTAATAGCTTCTTAAAAAAAACCACAATCGGGCTTTGTTGACCGTTTGGCATATAGCAACATATCGATTATTTAAGCATATTGTGCTAAGGCGTTGAGAAAAAGAAACTTTTGTTCTTATTCCATTTTATTAAAATATGCTTTCAATTGGTTTGGAAATAGATTTTATGAAGAAATATTTACTATCTTGTTATATTCTGACATGACATATTGTGGATTGAGGCATTGTCGTGTATTAAAATATAACTTCAGTCATCTAGGTCCTCTGTAATATGGGTGATTATAGAAAGAAATCGTTGATGATCAACTGATAGGATGGAAGGAATTTGTTGATGAACAATTGATAGGATGGAAGAAAGAATTAGAAGATGGTGAAGAAAAAAAAATCAATTAAAAATAAAGTGAAAGATTAGTACTAATTAGTGGCGTAACTTCAAATTCTGGTTATTATTATTATTATTATTGGTTTCATTATTAAAATAATAAATAATAGAAATTACTATTTACCTTCAGCAGACATTAATCCTAATTCCTTATATGTCAATGCTAATACATGATCTGCAAAAGGAGATCTTTTCGTAACGATGCCATTGCCTTAAAAATGAAAATACAATTTCAAACTGAGAATTCTTCGTATTACCATCTGTTAACATTCTAGCCATATTNTTTGTTTTGAATTAAAATTGACTTAAGGCTCTTTTAGTATTTATTTAACACATTTCGATCAAATTTCATGTTTACCCTGGGTTGAAATCAGTGTTTGCCTAACATCAACTATGGATATTTTTAAAATTTTCTCTTTGTTATTCTTAACACCTGATTACTGTACTATCAATTTATCTACCTTTCCAAATACGATATATCAAACACAAACTCACCATTCTATGCATACATACTGTTTAAATCTAAGACACATCAGAAGAATTCCTTTGTAATTAATATCACAAGCTTTATTTGTACAAAACCATTTATCGTGTACAATAACTTGAGATTGAGCCATGATTGAATTTGAAACATTGGATAATTGTTCAACACTTCGGCTAACAAACATTGGAGTTGTGTTGATCTTTTTAAGAGCTCGATTGAATAGAATATCATATCCATAAGTTAGCAAGTTTATCTTTTTATCGCTTTTGGGAAATTTCATAAACATATCTTGGAGTTCCTCTTCTGTCATTTCATGATTTACAGAAATTAAATCGTTGATTTCCAATCGTTTTGAAAAACTTCCATTAATAATTTGCAACGATCTTGCTGAACCACTGCTGAAAACACATATCCTCGCCATTTTGCTCATTGAAATACGACATATCAAACATTCATTATCTTCCATATTTCACTAAGGCCAAAAATTCAAATCAAAATTATAAATCAGTTCTTTAAAACCACAATTCCAGAAAAAACTCCTACACTAATAACTTTGACTAAATTCCACAATTATCCGCGTCTGTGTGTGCACACAATTCAAATCAAAAAAACAGCTAAAAAGCGCACACAGACGCGCGACCCGATAATAAACCACATACTATTAGGATTCTCATCCGTTGCAACATTAACATCTGTTTCCAAATCACTAAATAATTCCATAAATTTTATTTAATAAATTATACACTCAAAAACTTTTCTTTTCTTTTGTTTGTTATTTAAACAAATTTCAATCTTTCTTTTAAAATATTCTTCAATAAAAATAATTTTTAAATTTAACAAAATTTCTAATTAAATCTTTAAGAATCTTTCAACTTCTTCATACGCACTACTCACACATGCTTTATAGTGCTCAATAATATTAAGCCTTTATTTTATTTTCATAATAATTTTTTTTCATTATTGAAATTGTTATTTTGCGGCTTGGAGAGTATCAACAATGATGCCAATAATAAGAATAAATTGCGGATATTCTAATGAATTTCAACAAATAACTGTTCCACTCACATGTAAATATAATTTTGATATTTTAATTTTAAATGTTCATTATTTTGTTTTACTGTACTGATCATTTCAAGAGGTTTTATATAACGAATGGCAAACGAAAACTCTGTTAACCGATTTCTTCAAAGTTTGTCTTGAAATTATTATAATCATTTGCTTTATAAATTATTAATGAAAAAACTTTTAAAGTATTTATATTTATTACGAATAAATAAATGTATAAATTATTATAAACAATTCCAAATATCAGAAAAACGGTTGCTAGTAACTGAGTTCGAGGATTTCAGCCTGAAGGTTCCCTTATTATTAGGTCCTTACACGATTGTGTAACTTGCGTAATATCTACGTCACTGGCAGGGCATTACTTAAATCTAATTTTTTATTCCTTTAAGTCAATTTTACATAATATTTACATGAGATGAACATAAATGTTGAGGAAACAATGGGGTCGTCATAAGGTAAATTCGACTTCAACACGACTCAACACAATTAATTGGAATTTGTCCAATAAAACAAATGAAATTCAATGTTAAAACACAACAAATTATTAAAAAAAATTTTTATTGAGATCTCCAAATCTCTGGATTTTCTATATTTAGTTTTTGAAGACTTTTACATTTCTCAATAAATTCCGGACTTTCCAATGCCAGCACGAACATCTTATTCTGTAATGACCGGGCCTTATTGAAGTATCCTTTGATCAATTTAGAAAAGTTTTGATTGAATTTATAAGTGTCATATTTGACATGGATTGAAACAATCATATGCAACGTTTGAAAGAGCGACAACAAGGTTGAACATGTTACGGAAATTGTTGCCATTACATATCTTTTTTCATAGCAAGAATGGATTTCGATAATGAGATTCGATTCTATCAAACTTGCATATGGCAAGTAGGCATCGCTCTTTAGAAATTTGTAGAAAGTATAATTTCCCGGTATAAACTGACAGAACTTTGCAATACCGGCCCAGAAATTCAGAAGCGAAACCACTAAACTACAAGATGTAATAATCTGCAACGTCAAGAATACATAATAGTGCTTGTATATAAACATTAATATTTCGAACCTCCAACGGTATTGTATGTCTACAATGTGTTTCGACACGAATGCTCCAAGGCCATTCAAATGATCCCTCCTGGTAAAGAATAGTTGATTTGAGATAACTCCACCAAATCCGATGAGGATTAGAATACAAATTGACCGGGTAATCATCAACTGTGCTAAAGTTTGAAAAACCACTCTGTTGATTTTACAAAATGATTGAGGATTCTGTATCACTTTCATTGACAAATCTTTATGTTTCATAAAAAATGGACAATATGACTCGAATTTAATTTCGATTTCGTTCAAAAACACTACGTGAATAGTGCTAAATACACAAGTCAAGATTGAATAAATCAAAGTCGCAACTAATAGTTTATTCCATGAACATAAGACTCGACGTCTTTCTTGAATAAGATCGACTTTGATTGGAAATATATTGGGAAATAAACTATCCAACAAGCGATTCATTAAAGTAAATAAAATCAATTAAATAAATAAACTTTTAATATATATTACTAATTTTTATAATTATAAGCACAATATACCAAAGCGCAATAAATAATGGCCTTAATGACAATAAATAACAGCCTCAATAATATTAAAAACTAACCAGTAATAAATGTGTTTGTGTGTCATTAGCAAAAGTGACAATATATAAAGTGGCAATAGACAATGCTTTTCATCGCATTAACTATATCATTTAACTTATCAGTTGTGCTGATTAACAAGTTAGACTTTTTTTAAATAATTACATATTTTAATGTAATAATAAATTTTAATAGTCATTTTTATAAGGATTCTACGTAACTGTGCATGAACAAATACTGTAAAGCAGGGGTGCCCACTAATTTTTCTAGGAGAGCTACATTCACATCCAAAATGTGTATGCGATCTACTTTTTTAATACTTACATAATATTTAAACTAAATAAACAAAATTAAATTAAACTAAATTAAACTAAATAACATTTTGGAAATGGTGAAATCAAAATTAAAAAATGTTATTTAGTATTACCATAGAAATGGAACACAGAACATGAAAATTGGCAAAAAATTTAAGCATAAAACAGAAATTTTATATAAAATCTAAATTTATATAAAAAATATTTTTTTTATGAAGATCTACTAAAAAATCCTTCGCGATCTACCGGTAGATCGCGATCGACCTTATGGGCACCCCTGCTGTAAAGGATACCATAAAAGGTTATCAAATACTTTAACTTAATCTGATGATTCATTTTCATATTTCACTTTTATATAGTTTTAAATATATAGACTAAATAAATAAACTAAATGACCAACTTAATTTTACAATTTGTTGAGGATATCTGAATAATAAATGATATGAAAAATAAATAAAATTACCTGGGAGAAAATCTTCATGACAAACGGAACGATCTATGGAAACGCGGAGAAGAAGGCGGATTTAAAACGAAGCAAGAGATGAGAACGATAAATCACACAAAAGAAAGCAAACAAGAAGTTAAAACAAAGGCCATCATTAATTAACAAGTACAAAAGAGAAAAAAATGAATTTCAAATTCTAAAATCAAAACAGGAGAAAATTTATATCTTGACAGTTTGTCAAAGATATCAAAATTTCAAAAAAAGTTGGCCTAACAAAAAAAGAGAAAAAAGCAAGGCATATTTTGACATCTGTCAGAGATAGGGTAGGGACAGTGGCAAATGCGGGAAGGAGAAAAATGGAAAAACAAAATTATCTCAAGTACCGCAAATTTAACAAACTATTAAAGGGAAAGATACAGAGAGTTAAAAATTTAAATAAAAGAGTTCAGAAGTTAGAGTCGAGGAAAAAATTTGAATTTGGATTAAACTGTGGGGTTATGGATTGGTGATAATATTTGTAAAGTTAAAATTCTTACCCTGACTCCAAGCGTGTCATTGACTGACCCACAAATAACACTTGACAACAGAAATTTTTATTAATTATCACAAATTATTTTCACTTTACACTGACAATCAATTCAACACTCAATACAACAATTCAACAATTCAATACAATGCTTATTACAACACTCAGTGAGGAATAGCACTTGTGTACAACACCGGATTGAAAGATCATTAATTACTGATTGGTTTATTGACTGGAACTTTGAGTTGTTTGTTTTCTTTGACCTTCTTCGACAACTTTATTCAAATATTCAAATAACTTTTTTTGTTTATTTCTCAACTAATTCTTTTCTGAAAATTCCCCAACAAATTGTTTTCCAATAAATACTCGTTTCAATGGTTTCTATAAAATTTCTCACACAATTTCTCCGTTAATTTTCTCCGTTAGTTTATCTTCTTTTTCCGTAGACTCATGACTCATTTTTCGTTTCGTTCTCTAATAAATTTCAGTCTAATATTTGTCTGATTTTGTGTCGCTTTCTCGGTTAACGGTTTCTCTTTATATAGCTTGTTTTATTTGTGGCACTCGAGATAATCAAATGTTTTCCACTTTTCTTTCTCCTGCATTTTCCATTTTATCTCTGACTGATATCGGGATATTTTTCCCTTTTCCTTTTTTGTTAAGCCGCCTTCTCTCAGAAATTCCTCGATCTTTGACAAGCTGTCAAGAGATACGGCGTTTTCCAATGTTTTTTTTCTAGAATTTGAAATTCCTTTTCTTCTTTGTACTAATCGTACAGGGAGAACTATTCTTCACGTTGTGACGTAATAAGCTCTGGATAATTTTCTATACTAGAATTAATTGGCTGTAATTGCATCTTGTACAATCTATTGTGATTAAATAAAGGTTTATTTTGATCGAGAATTGTTAATTTGTGAATTGATAAAACACACTTGGAGTCAGAGAGGTGTGTCATTTTTTGATTTTTTGATTTTTTCCATATTTTATTTTTTCTTTTTTGTTTACTCATTTCTTCTACTCGCTTCACTTCCCATGATTGTGGAACAATACAACTTTTATTTTATTCATTTCATCACCCCAATCATTTTATTTAATTTAACAATATTTATTCAATATTTATTATATAGATATCCTCAACAAAATTATTAAAACAAGAAACTTTTGTACTGGATTTATTTAAATACTAACTAGTGCAAATCGATATTTCAAATAATTTTTTGAAACCTCAACATTATATTTGTTCATTTTCCCGTATTTGATTGATGGTTTTACATGTTTTAATGTCAAATCGACTTTAGATTATGTCTGAATGTTGTGTTCACAAATTTTTTTCTTTCATCAATTTAGACATCACAATACATCTGAATTATGTTCCGTGATATTTTCGGCATTCCCATGTTTAAATCATTACACTTTGAAGTTGAATAACTCTTACTTGAGTGACTGCACTTGGTTTTCATATATCTAAATTTAATCAAAAGGCTCAAATTTACTTAAGTTATCAACCTACAGCAAAACAGAAAGATCAGATTCACTTAGTAATGGGGGATTTATATATTGCTATTATTAACTTAATGACCTTAACTATTTGTTGTTAACACCTTCGTTTCGTGACCTATCGTCATGACGGATTAACAAAAGGCGTCCTTAATGTCAAACATAAAGGATTGATTAAAAAGTAAGCAATAATGATTTCACTTTAAATCAGTAGTCCGAATGTTGAGGTCCCAAAATGTGAGTAATTACAACAATCATGTTAACAAATTATTTCATCATTTTTAATATCACTTCTTAAGAATCTTTAAAAACTCTTGAACACAGTAACAAGGCCATTTCTTCATGACTGTTTTTAAATTAAGGGTTCAAAAAAATTTTAAATTGTGAGATTTATTTTATGATTTTAAATCTTTGCTGTGTTATGAATTTATACACATCACTTTTTCGTTTATATTCTAAGCATGAAAATATTTAACAAATAAAATTTTTTTTAGAAATAACTTTAATTAACAAAATCTTTGAAAATATTATTATCTAAGATAATTTGGATGAGCATAATTTTGTATTTCGCAGATCGTTTTAATAATATATAGAAAGCGTGTAATATTTTAAAAAATTGTCAGAAAAATAATTTTCATTTTATCAAGTTTAACTCTATTTAAATAAACATTTTAAACTTATCATTTAATTGATTATAATATTTTGATTTATTAATTATGTATATAGGTAAATATTTGTCTGTTGATCTTATTTGTGGTCTCCACAAGCTATTTTGTTATCAGTGATATTAAAAATTTAAAGGATGCTGACATCGAAAGAATTTCTAAACAGTGGGAAGAAAGTGATGAAGACTTTGATAAAGAAACAGAACGTGAAACTTTCCCTGAAATCAATTTAAATAAAATCAATCTTGATAATCCTGATGAATATCTTCGCCAGTCTCAAATGAAAAAGCAAACAATGTTATTTGTTGATTTGCAGTTTGTATCTAATGAACGTGATAGAGATGAAATCACGTCTTTGTGGTATTATTTGCTTCATGGAAATCATATTGAGGTTCAAGTCTATCCGGCTTCTACTACTCGAGTAATAATTATGGTATTAAATGGGTCACAGCTGTTTGAAGTAAAACGTTTCCTTCTGACTCAAAAGAATTGCAAAAGTGTTACTATTGATGGGAAAGAATTTTTACCTAATCAAAATAAAAATGAATTATAGTTTTATAATTACTTTTTGTTGCTTTTTTTAATAAATTTTTAATTGTATTTTTATTTTTTGCAATTTATTTTAATATATTATTCAATTTCCTAGAATATTTCATCTCAGAATCAAGTCTAAATCCCATGAGACACTCAATGCGGTGTGTTATAATGTTATTGACAATTAGTGACAGCAAATTAAGGGGTCAACAACCAATAAATTTTAATAACCCCTCTGCCTCACGTGTGGCCCGACAAAATTATGGTGGGAAATTATAATAAATTGTAGTCGAAGATCCAGCTTATCGTGACATAGAGACAATCTGTGATTACATGGAAGATAACTTCATAGATAAACGAAGAAGAGGACCACCAAGATTCTCCATTTAACTGTGGAGTCGATTTTCTAGAGTAATTGATTACCTTCTTTGCAGCAACCACGCAATCGAGGGTTGGCACAATGTCATCGGTTTTGCGCATCCGACCATAACAAAACTTGCACATGCAACTTTTTCATCGTTAATTGGAACTGGGGAACAACGACTAGAAAGAAAAAGAAAACATACATATATCTGAAAACGAAGCGTTGCATACTATGATGCCCAACTACAACAACCGAGATCCAATGACGTATTTAAACATTAATTTTGTTTGACTTCATTTTCATTTATAAAACACTTATCATTTTTAGAAACATTTTTAAATAACCTACCAATAAACAAATTAATTTTTGCTAGTTATAATTATTATCATAAACTACATTTAGATTAAATTTCAATAATAAAGATTATTTTCTTTTTTCATCATATGTCCGTGCTATTTTGTCCTAGCTTGGTCCTAGGGCCGCGCCAAGGTGTGTTGGCGCCGGGGCCAGCCAAAATTTTCCGCCCTGCCCCCCCAAATAAGTAAAAAAAAATCTTAAGCAAATATTTTTCATAATAAAACAAATAAATTATTATTTTTCATATATTTGCAAAAAACTTTAAAAAAACAACAACATTTGGAACCATAACAATAATGTATATGTAATAAACAAAAAGCAAAAAAAACATTTTACCAACACTAAATTTTACTTAAAAATTAACTTTTCTCACTTTTTTGACTGCAAATTCATTAGTTAGATCAGAAGTGTCTAAATCTGCTGCTATTTCTTTTTCGAATGCACATTTGGCGCCCGCCGCCCCTAAGACGTGGTGCACCCCGCTTGGCACGGCCCTGCTTGGTCCCAACATATAATTTAAATAACATTATCATTCAAATAAACAATTTAGTAATCAAGTAAAACTACACTGATAAGCATCTAAATGACATTGATTTAGCTTTTTATAATGTAAATATTAACTTACCTATAATAAATGTGTGTGTGTCATAGCCAGAACTGACGTTGAATTAGCTTTGTGACTTTAAAAGGGCTCTTACACTATATAAAGGTAGAAAAAATTGCTGTTGGAAGAAAAATAAACAAATACACTCAAACATGGTTCACAAAATTTCAATAATAAAAGTTATGAAAAATAAGCTTTAAATTTTCAATTTTAAATCCAAATAAAAATATTGTCTGACTCCAAAGATATATATATATATATATATATATATATATATATATATATATATATATATATATATATATATATATATATGTGTGTGTGTGTGTGTGTGTGTGTGTACCAGAAAAATATATTATGCGGCCCACATGATGTGCAATTATAGTAAATGTGGCCCTCTGTATAAAACGAGTTTGAAACCCCTGGTGTAAAATATTTATATAAATATATAAAATGAATTAACAAACAAAGACTCTGTTTAAAAATGTATTTATTGTTAGCAAAAAATATACAACATACCTATTAACCCAAAAATGTCGCTGATTCTATGAAGTAAAGAAATCGGTTACACAAACCGTCCTCAGAGTAAGTAACAAATGCTGGGTTTAATTGCCTTCAACCCTGTGTAATAAGGCTAGGATAAAGATGGAGGGAGTTTCCCAAATTTTTAGTAATCGATTAAATCAAGGGTGATCTAACGTTTCCTAATTTAAACCCTCTGTAAATTTATTCCAACGAGCAAGACAGATAGAAATGCTGCTTCTCGTGGTCGGGTGGGCTTGTAAAATAATTTGATACGCTATCTACCGCAACGGTTATTACCTTTATTGGTATCTCCTTTAAGTAACTTCACAAATTAGCAATTAACTGCTACTGCAAGTTTTTCTCTTTGTTTTACTTCTAGTTGACATGGACTTTTATACCAAAATAATTCTGCTTCCTCGGAATTAATTAATTCCAGCTCAAGAAATTCATAGAAATGTATAAGTTTCTTATTAAACTTAGGTCAATTTATAAAACCTTTCTATTGAATAACCATAGATGATAAAAAAGACTACTGGCGCAATGGAAATCGGTCACGAATTTTACGAAATAGGCCATATTCTTGTAATTAGAAAGAACACAGTGATGTGTTAAAATAAAATATAGAAAAACTGAAATTTAATAAATAAATTTAATTTACAAAATGACTTACTTTTTTATCATAAATTTATCATAAAATCTAAAAGATAATTTAAAATAGTTATATTAAAATAGTTTTATAGAAAGTCAAAATATATCATTTAAAATACATAAAATTTAATATTAATATTAAAACCAAAGTAAAGCTTGTCTTATTTAATGTCTTATTAATGATAATCAAAGGTGAGTTCGCTTTCCTATCTAATGCGCTCCAAGTTCCTTTCATTGTTCGGGCTTCCAATTACGGATTAATTGACTATAATTTATTTATTTTTACGTAACAACTTTTCCTGTAAATCCCTTATTAAATTTTCATTATAATTTCTGAATTTTTCTTTAAATTTGACGCTTAAGCATAACCGTTTCCCCCGTTCGATATTGATTTTCGATTTTTAGTAAATTTTAATTATTTTTGTACTTTTGTTATTTGGAGCTTTTTATTGATTTTAATAATATTTGTTACACTTTCATTTTTGTTGGTCTAGAACTGATTTCTAAACCCAGAGTTAGGAAGGGGACGAAATGTGTCAGTTCACAACAGCATACCCAGCATTAAGTTTACTTAAATAAATATATAAATATATAAACACCAAGTAAACAATGATAATAGAGAGATAATATAGCCAAAAATAAAACATCTGAATTAAAAGTAAAATAAAACACAAGCAAGAAGTATCACACGAAAACTTACTCAAATATAACCGAAAGACATAAAACCACAAAAACAAATTCGAATAAAGGTGATTAGTAAAAATTAAAAAGAAAATTAAAGAAAATCTCCATAAAATCTTACGTAAAGAAAATTATATCAAAATTTTGAATAAAATTCCAGAACAATTCATAAAAATTGCGAAATCCATCATTGCCGACAAACGACCCAATAAAATTTATAAAAAATAAATATTTCAGTTTAAAATATAAAAATTTTAGAAAAAGATTCACAAAAAACAATTTAAAAATAAGAAATAGATTAAATTTAGCATGGAATGTTCTGGAAATGCTGAAATCCATCATGGAAACAAATTTAATAAAAAATAATTCAAAAATAAAATTTCAAAAATCAAATCAAAAATTAATGCGTCAAAATCGCCATCAAAATTATTAAAAATTAGAAATCGAATGTTCTAGAATTAAAATAATTCGCATTTGTTTTACTGCATGATTTTATTGTGAATTATAAATTATTATTAATTAAACCTTGTTTTCATTTTTCTATTTAACTATAGAGGCGTAGGTTTGAGTGAGATCGTCGGTTATTATCGATTTTGGAGCGAGATCTTAGCCAACCCTGCACTTATGCTTTTTTTTCGTTGTGGGGTTCACAACCCTCAACGATTACCGGTCTATGACCCAACCTGCACTAAAATGATTTTTTACTACCAGAGGTTGCCACAAACAAATGGTGTTTAACCAAAGAGTAGAGCGCATAAATCCATCTTGGTAGTCGGCATTGCCATAGGGGCTATGCGGACGAATTAACTATGGAAATTAACGGGTCTATAATCCCCACATAACATTAGCGCTTATTGTAGTGAGCATAGTGCTTACATCACACTAGGACTCAATAAATGGAGTAAAGCTCCAAACTTAAAATGATCACAGTTCTACAATTAGTTGACACTTTTATATGATATATATGGTCAATGATTTATTTTCTGAAAATATAAAGGTACAAAACAGGGGTTTGGAACTGGTCTTAAAATTATAGTTACTGATTCCAATTTAAACAAAAAAGGTCAATTACTAAAGCAGAATGCTGTCCAAATTTTTGAAAGTCATTAAAAACAACCGAATATATGATAGGTTTAGAAATAAATTATCAAATCAATTATTAACTCTAGGAATTGAATTATGCCAAAAATGAAAAAATTAAGATGTATAAATTGATAAAATAATGGAAACCTTTCTATAGAAAAACTTAGTTAATTATTTCCTGATTCATAGTCTTCAAGCTTTTTACCAAATACAATGGAAAAGAAAGCAGTGGTGAAATTTGAAAATAAAGTTCTTATAATTAATTCAGTAGTTAATTCATTCTAGATTGCCAGATTAGATGTCACTGTTGTTGGTCATTGTTATTTGATAGAAGGACACAAAGTCAGAGCTAATTGTAATCCTAATAGTCTTGGCAGAATTTTCAAAACTTAAATCGGGAAAGTACAAAACATTTTTTTATATTTAATATATTAATTTATTATGCTTATAAAAATAAACTAAATTTAATAGGAACATAAAAATTCAAATTCATTTCATTAACTTTATATAAAATTCATTTAAGCTAATATCACATGAAATAACTAAAATAATAAAATAAGAGAATAGCGATTATTGAATACTAAGTGCACGAACAGAGTGACGCTATGAGTTGTTAGTTTACAAACTCAGTACTTATTGATACTTTTAGCACCTTTTAAAATTGCTTTATTATAATGGTACATTTCGCTGCAGGTTTGATCCAAATTTACCAAGCTTTGTAAAATAGCTTCTACTGTTTCTGGTATAAGTCTGCTCCGTTCATCCGTCCACTGTATTGACATAAGCGAAAAAATTCTTTCAACATTGGCATTATGTCCGGGTAGCGCAAATAAATAGTAAAAATTAAAACCTTTTTTTTTCATATTTCAGCAGGGTTCAAGCAAAAATTATTTGATTATGTATTTCATAAATTTAATTTTGTTTTTTAAATCTAAATCGGAACATTTGGCCGTCGCCAAAACTTTTTTTAGGGACACTCGTAAACATCTCTGAAAATGGGACATTCCTGATTAATCGGGACGTCTGACAACGCTAAATTCTAATGATTATTATAATAAATCAAACCATATCATGAAAATTTTAAAATTAGATTCTAGTTATTTTCTAAATTTCTTAACTAATTACTAAAAATTACTTTCTTCCTACAATTTGTGAAAAAATTTGATTTGTATTTGTTAAAGTTTATGTGTTTGAGTATTCGTTTGTTATGTAACATTTTCAAAGTTGAAATTTTAATTGATATGAAAAATTATTATTTGATTATAAGTTAATTGTTTTAGAAATATATGATTCCAAAAATTGCTTTGATTAGCCTCTTAAGTGCTATTTCGATTTTGCTTTACTTCAATTCACTGGATTGTGGATTTGTATTTGATGATGTCACGGCTATTAAAGACAACAAAGATCTTCGACCAGAAACTCCATTTAGTACATTATTTTTAAACGATTTTTGGGGCACGCCGATTAGCCAAGTTATTTATATGATTAATAGATAGTAATTATTTGTACCTAAAGGAAAGAAGTCATAAATCTTACAGACCGTTAACTGTTCTAACATTTCGATGGAATTATTTTTTAGGAGAATTGAATCCAGCTGGTTATCACGCAATAAATGTTATCCTACATGCCATTGTGGTTATATTATTTTTCCAGTATGATTTGAATGAATTTGATTTAAATTTACAATTGTATTGATTATTTTTAAATTAAAATTTAAATAATAATATTGGAATTTAATATTAATTATATATTTTAGGCTCTGTACGATTTATTTCGACATAATTCATTCGTTCCTAAGTGCAATTTTATTCGCTGTCCATCCAATCCATACGGAAGCAGTAAGTGAATCTTGGCTTAAGATAAATAAATTTTGTTTTACATTTTTTTGTTTACAAATTGTTTTAATTTATTATTAGAACCAGAATTTTCAGAAACAGCGGCTTAAAATATATATGAAATAAATATTTATTAAATCCATCTATTATAATAATGTTTATTTTCGTAAAGATATTCTTGACTCTCGCCATTATTAGTTTATGCCTTGAAAATTTTAAGGAAATAATTATGAAATTACGAGGAAACGTTTTCATTTTATTTCGTAATTTCATAGAATTATTTTGACTAATTTATGCATCTTAATGTCTTAATTTGAATTTTTGATAAATATTTAAGAATATTTAACTACTTATAGTTTGTAAGTATTAAAAGTAGCTCAAAGCAAATTATTGCAAATATAAATTTATAATGATTTTTGAATTTCTATTGAATGGTTGATATTATAATATAACTTGAATTTAGATCAATTTTGTAAAAGTAACATTAAATGAAAACTGGTCGACCGTAATCAGCATTTAGTGCTCCACCCAAGCGAATGAAATTAAAAAAAATTATTTTAAATATAAACTATTTTATATTTTTGCACTTAAGAATTCACACAAAACTACATTATTTGCTAAACCGGGTTTTCGCGTCCAAATTTAATTTAATTTTTTATATTTAATTGACATTTATTTTTTTTAATATTTAAAAATCAATTATTTGAATAATCATGGCTAGGAGACCAAGAAATCCCCCTAGCATTGTTCCTGTTAATCTTGTTCTAAACGCTAAAGTTATTAAGCAGCAGGTCATAATTAGCTGTAGAATTGAAAGACCCCTTCGCAGTATTACAGTGTTGATCATCTAGGAGTTTGATTCGCTACACAATGGTGTTGAGGATACCTAAATGAAAAATAACATAATAAATAAATAAATTACCTGGGGGAAGATCGTCATGACAAACGGGACGATCTATGGGAACTCAGAAAAGAAAACGGAAGTAAAAAGAAATTAGAAATGAGAAAGATAAATCAAATAAAAGGAAACAAACAAGAAATTAAAACAAAGGTCATTGTTAATTAAGAAGTACAAATGAAGGTGGAATTTCAAATTCCAGAAAAACAAAATAAGGGAAAAAGTCGTATCTTGACAGCTTGTCAAAGATAGCGAAATTGCCGGGAGAAGGCGGCTTAACAAAAAACGAAAATGGAAAACAGAATCTGTCGCCAGTGCCACAAATAAAATAACTACATAAAGGAAAACTCGTGGACACGAAATCATAACAAAAATTGGAAAAGTGGGAACAAAAATTGAGACAATTTGTAAGACAATTTGAGAGATAAAATTATTGGAGAAAAATTAGACAACGTCGGACGAAACGTTGTGAGAGAAACGATTGTGAAGAGAATTGTGAAGAATAATTGTTGAAGATTTGAATAAAAGAATTAGTTGGAAAATTAAACGAAAAGAAGTTATTTGATTATTTGAATAAACTTGTGAAGAAGGTCAAAGAAAACAACCAGTTCAAAGTCCCAGTTGATAAACCAATCAGTAATTTGTGATCTTTTAATCTGGTGTTATACGCAAGTGCTATTCCTCACCGAGTGTTGTAATACGCATTGTATAGTCACCAAGCAGAGTGTTGAATTGATTGTCAGTGTAAAGAGAAAGTTATTTGTGATTATCAATAAAGATTTCTGTTGTCAAGTGTTATTTGTGAATCATATAAAGACACGCTTGGAGTCAGAGTCACATTTAAATTTATCACCAACTCAATAACCCAACAATGGAATGTAATGTAGTAGAAAGTCTGTACGTGATGGATCGTTTTCCACACGTAACCATCTGACCATCCAACAAATTATTTTGATGGTATACGGCTGATCACATGACATGCCTAAAGATCAAGTCAAACATGACACCGACACAGGAAATCATGCCATAGTCATCGATTGGTGCAACTTCATGTGGGAGGAATGTGAAAACTGACTTGAGTGAAATGCTGGAGAGATTGGAGGCTTTGACGCAAATAGTCAATTTATCGTCGTTGAAATCGATGAAACAAACGGCCACTGGGTGTTTGGTAGTGTTGAGCGAGAGTTGATGACCAAGTCCACACTCAGAGTGTAAAAAATATGTGAATGCAAGCCAAAAGCAAACTGGAACAATAGTTTAGAACCAACCGCGCTCTGTTCCCTCCATACCTACATGAATTTATATACAGGAATCAGTTTCGTTAACAGGATGTTTAGTAACATTTATTTCATGACATCATCCTCACTGTACACTTAATAGCAGTTTTGTTTCATAAATAAAAGTTGTCAGTCATTTCTTATTGTTCTATGAAATGTGTAATGGTTAAAAAAATTTTAAAAAATAGTTGAAAGAAAAATTAAATTAAATTTCGGACGTTTAAATCCAGGTTTACCACCGACAGCAATAAGGGAAATACGATATATCAATTTTTAATTGCTCAAAATTCAAAACTTTAATTTTGATTAATTTGTATCATTTTACACAGCATCAACAATTACATAAAATTGAAATGAATGTTGATCAGAAATTAGTTCATATATAGTGAAAAGATAATAATAAGTCAAGGAAAATTTATATAAGCTATTATATCTTTTCTTGGCCAATATTGAATGATAATTTAATTTATCATTTTTTAATCTTTCAACTCAATTATCAATTTCAAATCCAGAAAAAAATTTTCGACATTTTGTTTGGATTAATAGAAAAGTTTGCAGGTTTATTAATTCTAATGTTATTAACAAACGCGTTTTGATTATTATTCTTGAAGAAATAACTTTGTAGTTATTGTAGTTTACGTACTACGTAAATAGTTTCTTTTTGGGGTGTTCATCATTAGTGTGATTTTGACATTTAATAGTGCTATATTTAAATTTAAGTGTTTTATTTTAATTTAAATATGTCAACTTCATTCTTTAATTACTAATAATTTTATTTGAAAATAATCTAACAATTTATTGACATTTAATATTTTGATAATTGAAATTTAAATTTAACATAATCAAATATAAATAAAACATTAATTTAGAAATTAATACTACTAAAGTGTTAGGGTAGTCTCGGCGTATGCGTATTTAACCGTGATTAATGTATATAATGTGTGTTAGGATTACAATACATTAATAGATGTTTGATTCGAATTTTTGTCTTAGATTAAATTATTGACCTAAAATGATCTAAATCACGAATTCCTAATGTGGTCTATAGGGACCCCCAGGGGTACCTGCAAAAGTTTCGCGGCTCCAATTAATAAATTCTATTTTGTTAATATTTTTGTAAAGACACCATGTGACACTTTGTTTTATTAATTCTTGATAACTATTCATAAATGTAAGTCGTTTGATTTAAAAATATTCATTTCATTCTATTACATTTTGTTTTTTAGCTTATATTTTCTTCTACTTAACATTTATTTTTTAAGAATAAATAATAAAAGAACTGTCGACAATATGACGAAGAATACATTCAAAATGATTTTATTAACAGTGATTATAATCCTTTAACACCACACTGCATTGTATGCGGAAAAGAGCTTGCGAATAGCTCAATGAAACCGTCTAAATTATTATATTATCAGAAGACTTCAGGATCCAAACTTAAGTAATAAATAAAGAGTACTTTTTGGATCTTCAAAACCAAGCTAAGACATGCTCAAATGCATTGAAAGGCTTCATTTTGAAACAAAATAACCCCACTGGTCTCACAGCTTCATATAAAATTGTTCTACTTATTAGGTCGACCATGTAAAATAGCTGAAGAGCTCATCCAGCATCAATTTATGAAGCACTAAAAGGTGTCAATGTCAAATCCAATTAGTGTTGTGCAAAATATTCCTATTTCAAACAACACAATTTGTTTGCGATTTACTGAAGTGACTGATAATGTTATATTACTTATGTAATCATGCCGTTTTTTAACATTTGATGAAAACGTGTTTGGTAGTCAAGCAATAATTCTAGCATTTGTTCGATATATAAAAGAAGCAACCATCCGCGAAGAGCTTCTGCTCATGGAAACTTTAATGTATGCAAATGATGAGTCAGTGAGCTGTCTTATTTCAAACTTCTTGAAAGAAAATACAATTCATCCAATAGGATTTCCATTTGCACTGATGGCGCTCCTTCCATAATTGGAAAAACAAAGGCGCCTTTGCAAGATTAAGTGAAGGTAAAAATAATTTTACAAAATATTTTGTGCTGTACCAAGAAAAAATAATTACTAAAAAATCGTGGCATATTGATTTCAAGGAAACATTGAAAACAGTTGTGAATCCAATAAATAAGATCAAAAGTTGTGTCTTGCAAGAACTTCTGTTTCAAGAAGCTTGTCAAGTCTAATTTACTATTCAGAAGTTTGATGGTTTTCAATGAGAAATCGTCTCACTCGGTTTATAGCACTATTTGAAACTGTGGTCAATTTTATTAAAAAGAATAATTTTCTGAGTTGCTACAGCACAAAAGTTGTATTTTATATTTAGAAAATATCTTTGAATGAAATATTAAAAATAAGTATTTAATATGATCACTTTTTACCTATTAGCAGACTGCTGTGTTGTCCTATGGACAAAAAGGTAAATTACCTGAAACTAATTTCTTATAAAATCAATTACTGTAGTGAGAATATCGAAATTTCAATTGGGCACTGAGACCGGTGTAAATTATTTATGAACTCATCCTGTGAATTACATTTAATTTTCATATTTCCAAATTTTATTTTTTTAATGAAATATTATCTAAAATTGCTATTTAATTTTATTTTTAATGGACAATGTTGAATCCAAGAGAGGTGGATTTTTTGAGAAGGAATATAACTAAATTGAACACTGTGCATAGGTCCCAAATTCAAATAAACTAGTAAATCATCATCAATTATTATTAGTATGACATTGGCATTTAGTAGTGTTAATTTCTAATTTAATAACGAATTAAACAAATTTATTGTGACATTGCTATTTTATAATTTCTATATTAGGTAACGGGAGTTGTTGGTAGAGCTGAATTGTTGAGTAGTGTTTTCTTTTTGCTGTCACTACTGATCTACATCAATATCGTTAATAGCAAGCATTCTAATATAAAAGGTTAGAAACGTTTTTAAAAAAGCAAATAGATAATTTGTTTATTTAAAATTTTATTTTCAATTTAAATAAATCCAGTTTTAATATTTAATTCGTTTGTAGTGAGCAAAAAAGTATGGAATCATGAGCGAGAAATTTGTTTCTTTTATCGTTTTATTCTGCTGATGCCATGAATTTTCCCGCTAGTGCTTCTTGGTACAGTTTTATTTGGGCTTTCTGAAGGTACAATCAGTGAAAAAATGGGAGGAAATTTTGACACCCTTTTCGTAATTTGTTTAAAAAAAATTCTCAATTTTGAATCAAATAAGTATGGAAACATTTTTTTAATTTTCTGTTATACTGAATAAATACTGAGTGAATGTCAATGTCAACAGGAGTTTACACCAAGATAATAATTAATATTTTGTAGGATATCCACTAGCATTTAAAACTGCCTGACAACAGTGTGGTATTGAGTCCACAAGGCGTTCACAAATGATGTTTCGAATAGATTGCTTGCTCAAGTGATGGAGGTTCAAGTTGCCTTGAATGACTTTGGCAGTTACGAATGAGTTTTTCTTGGCCTCTTTCACGATGGTTCGATCCACGCGTTCGTCTGTTTAGAGAGGTCTTCCACATTTTGTGAATTTTGAACACTTCTACAGCTTCGGTATTTTTGATAACTTTAGTCGCAGTACTGCACTGACTGCAAAAGCCTTCGCAATGTCAATTTTCTTCCTTCTACAATTAATATAAAGGTCCACCGTTCTTTCTCGAATATTGCCTGACAAATACTTTCTTGTAGACATGAGACTGCTGATTTGTAAAGAAAGTTCGTTCGGAATAGAAATGAAATGATCAATGCTGCTTTTATACTGTCGTAGAAAATTCCAGAAACACATTCATAATTGATGCATTTAAACAAAATCATAGAAATGTAAGATGTTTCCATACTTTTTTGATTCAAAATTTAGTATGTTTACAAAATAGCAATAAAATATAGTCTTAAAAACATATTGTTTAACAAATAGTACCATATGAAAGCCAACATAAACCTGTGTTGGTATATATAAAGAGAGAATCCTAAGAACAAAATGCTTAAAAAAGAAACAAATTTCTCTCTCATGTTTCCATATTATTTTTTTGCTCACTGTATAACTAATTATTAAATTATTATTTAAGCCTTTTTCTACGAAGTATATATTTAATAAAATGAAAGACTTTTAAACTTTAAAAATATTCGTTTCAATTTATATATTTATATATATATATATATATATATATATATATATATATATATATATATATATATATATATATATATATATATATATATATATATATATATATATATATATATATATATATATATATATATATATATATATATATATATATATATATATATATATATATATATATATATATATCTTTTCTTGGCCAATATATATTTATTAAAAAATTGAATAAGAATTAGTAAAGATATAAATAACGTCGATATCCTTATTGATTGATGGTCAATTTTTTAATAAATACAATGTCAATTGAAAAGAAATCAGACGTGAAAATTGAAAAAAAATTCTTATAATATATGTATATATATATATATTATTGTGAACACAAATGATAATCTAAAGAAATTATTTGATTACAAACGAAAAAGCGAGAAAAATATTGAATTTATGTTTTTTTATTGGACATATGTCCTCTTGGCTTCTATAACTTTTGGAAACACGTTATAGCATTGAGTATGATATTTGATGGTTTCAAAACCATATATGGATTAAAGCTTCATCTAGTTATTTTTGTTGTACAATCCATTTTACGAAGTCTGGTTTTTACAATAGACCATAGCTTTTCTGTAGGATTTAGATCGGGTGAGTTTCCTGTCCAAATCAAGGCATGAAATAATTTTGTCCTTGAAATATTTCATCGTGACCTTCGACACTTGACATGGAACCGAATCTTGTTAAAAACTGCTCAACCATCGACATTAACTTTTTGTAGTTCAGCTTCCAGTTTATGTTCTAGCAAGTCTAATTTTGAGAATTCATCATACCTTCAACCGACACAAGATATCCGGTACCTTTATACGAAAAGCAGCCCCAATACATCGTTTTTAACGGGTGTATAACAATTTGATTAATACGATATGCCTTAAATGTTTTTCGTTGTCATTTTATCTAACAAAACCATAAAATGGTTTTCATCAGAAAACACGTTTCTCCAATCTTCAACAGTCCAGACCACATATTTTTGGCCCAAATATATCTTTTTCTTCATGACAAGGGTCGATAATTGTTTTTTCTGAGGTCTAATATTTTTCTTCCACCTTCAAACGATTGAGTCGTGAATAATAACACCAGCATGTACAACGTCTTACTGAAGTCCTTGACTTGTTTTTATAAGATTCAATTTACTTAAGCTTTTTTAAAAAACTTCATCTCTTTTTGTTGTCACCCTCTTCCTTCCATATCTCCCCTTTGTATTCATATCAATTGTCCCTTTGTTATTGACTTTTGTTTTAAGATCTTGTTTGCATCTCCTAAACTCTACTTTTTTCAAGATTTTGTGATAATAAGCGTATTGGACTGAAATTTGGTTTTTTCCAAACAATTTATTGATATTAACCGAAGTGTAGTATTAAACACCGTGATAATAAGGATGGCGAATTGGATTTCTTGATTCCGCGATACACTCGTTTGCATGGAATAAAAATTTATAAAAAAATCAATAAAGTTATTATCGAAACACACAAACTTACACGTGTAAAAATTTAATGTTACACGGAATAAAAACTTTTATATAGTGTATGTGGTTGAATAACAAAATTGAACACTCAAAAACAACACATAGTAAAAAAATGCTAGTTGACTTTCGACAAGTAGAAATAGTTCATAAAATAGAAATTTTTAAAAATTGTATTATTTGGGGAAAAAGGTAGCTTAGAATTAACAATTCAATGTCAAGGACACTGCTGAATTCAATTTCAAAAAATATGAGCTATCTGGGAAAAAAAGAAAAAAACAGAACATGATGAAGACAAATTTAATTTTAGATAGTTATTATGAATACCAACATGTTTAACAATTTAGTCTTAATAAAGAAAAAACTTAAAATGTCAGAAAATCTGAAAACATATATTTAATAAATTTTCGCTATTCCCAAAATGGAAAAATTAAATAAAAATATTCGGCTAATAATATAAAACATAAAACTTAAGTTAGAAACTAAAAGCGCAAATGATAACACTTAAATTGACATTACATAGCACCTTTAATAATAATTAAAATACTCAACTATAAAAAGTTTGTGTGTTATTTCCTAAATTGGCTTTTATTAGGACCTGGACATTAAATAGGACCTTACAATATAGAAAGATAGAAAAATTTAACACAAGAAAAAAAATAAAGAAAAAAGTTAGTAGATCAAGAACGGGTGAAAGATTTTATGCTTCCGTTCCAACGAATAGAGGTCCAAATATTTCGCTCATTCTTGGAATCTTAAAAAATGAACCTATTCATTAAAAAATTATTTGTGGGTCTTTTCCAAAAGGAATCCTATCGGTTGTTTATCAACTAATTGTCAGAGAAACTTAACAGAACAGATTACATACATTTTAATACATAATAATGCATCAATACATAAATAGTGTCATATCATAAAATAACCGGATAAAACATTTGCCTTCTCATACACCCATTAAATCCGATAGGAAGTGTTTTTAACAAAATTAAAAATGGGATAAGAAAGGAATATACATCGTGTAATATACAATTTCGTGGTTAAGCTAGCCAATGGATATGTCCAGAACTCTGAAGATTTTGATTGTTTGTTAATGTTTTCATTAGTAAATAATACATTGACAAGTCTCTAGATACTAACTTGGCAAAAATATTTTTGTATCTATCTTATTATCTGTCAGATTTTAATGTTTAACAGAATAAAGAAATAAAAATTTTTGTTGTACCATTTGAGTGCCAACATGATTTTTAGAAAATTAGCTTGAAGTGCAAAAAACTTTGCGCACAAACCAGGCGCGGGAAGTGGGGGGCCCCACTTTCTTTAAGTAGTCACATAAATACATATTCGGAATAAAAAACAATAGACAAGAATCGACAAGTATGAAATAAAGATTATATTGGTTTGCATCGGAGGAGGCACTCGAAAGGTACTTACAATTTGTGATTAAATTTAATTAAACTTATTGAGACAGTTGTTGACACAGGTTCTGTGTTATTGGAAATAGATGTAGGGTGAACAAAAATAAACCAAATTAAAGATTTAACAGTTATTTTAAATTTTATTCTATTTAATTAGAAATAAATTATACATATTCCTCATATGAGGAATGTACAGCTAATGATATAATTTCAAATAAATTAAAAAAAATTTTCATGTACTTTAATTTAGATGTATTAGGAATATTGCTCGTGCTCGTTCTAGTATCAATTGGAACTCTATGTAAAGAACAATGTATTACTGCACTTGGTGTTTGTATTGGACTTGAAGCATATCATCTTGTCAAGGTAAAATTATATTCCTTAAACCCATACCATTAATTAACTCAGTTGTGGAAAATTCAAAATGTCAATACAGAAAAGAAATATTTTGTACGTTACACCAGATCTGGGATTATTTTCATGGGCGCCGCACTATTGATGTTTCTTCGTCTAAAAATCAATGGAAAATATATGCCATTTTTTACCGAGTATATTATTATTATTATTATTATTATTATTATTATTATTATTATTATTATTAGTATAAAGTGATGATTTCTTGGTAACAGCATTTATTATTTAAAGCAATAAAGTGATAATTTAAGCTTTTTGCTGCGAATAATGTATTTAATGAAAAAATTTTCGACTATAAGAATTTTTCATATAATTTTTTTTTACATATTTATCAGATCCTACAATTCCAGGGATTTTTAGATGAAGTTACAGCTAAATCGAATGGTACAAGCTATTGCATAATAAAGGTTTCTTATACGGAGAGATATTATCTTCAAACTAATTTTAGAATATTTGCCACCCTAAAGTCCTTTTGAAAAATTTAAATGAAAGTGTGATTAGATCAATTTTAATTTTTGTAAAATTTTAAGAGAAATTTGGTCTGATAAACAAGTTAATAAAAGATGAGATGATATGAAATAGACAAATACAAGAATCTCAAAAATTATCCTATGTATCAGTGCCGTGACTAAGCAGATGCACAGGCACAGTGACCAGAGATCGAGGGGGACTTAAACGGAATTGTTAATTGAATTATTTATACAATTTTTTTACAAAAATTGATATTCGAGATTTTAAAAGACAATTGGTATTTTCAGTAAGACAGAGTAATTATCTGAAAAAAAGTCAATTTTTTTAGAAAAAAATGTCAAGTGATTTTTAAAAAATATATATATAAATGCGGTTTATCTGCGCGATTTTAGGATAACTCAAAAATTTATGCAATTTGCATGAATCTGAAACAACGGTTATCTTTTTCTATCAAACCAAAGTATTTTTAAAAACACGGGTAAGCTTTAATAATAAGCTTAAATAATAAAATAATTTAAGTAATAAATAATTAATTTATACATTTCCATAGCTCAATAAGGCACATAAAAAAGAAAAATTAAGAATCAAAAACTTGAAGAAAGTAAATCAATATCGCAAAATCTTGTAAAATGGATGAGAAAAGATACACCAGCAGTCGGAAAAGGGTCTTCTAATAAAGCCAGTTCCAATTTACAAGATGATGTTTCCGTATAACAATTGAACTCGGACTGTATTAGTAGTGATGGTATTACTTCAGATCAGAGTACAATAACTACATAAGTCAATGAGAATGAAATAAATTTGTCATCTGTTACTATAAATTACAATGATTCTCATTCTTGGCCAGTAATTACAAATAAATTGATAAATTGCCTTGTCAAACATGGTGTAGAGCACGATGACGACATTAACTTTAATAATCTTGCATCAGATAATTTAGAGCGTGAATTTACAAAAGACTGGTTGTATGAGAAACAAATTGACGGCAATTTTCTATATGGTTCATCACTAGAAAAAAACAATGTGCTAGAATTAAAAAGGTCGCTGCTGATCTTTCTGTTAAGTACATCAAAGATTTAAATATGTATGACCTTTCGTGTGAAATTTGAAGCATCAATATTAGTAGACGAATTAAAAACTGCAACACCCCTTGGAATTTTACAAGGTCTGTATGACTAATTGAATCTTATCCAAACATCAATATTGCTATACGATTAATCCTCACACTCCCAGTGACAATTGCTTCGCGTGAGAAAAGTTTTAGCAAGTTAAAATTAAATAAAAACTATTTAAGATCTACTATAGGACAAGATAGATTACCCAATCTTGTCATAATATCTATTGAGTATAACATCGTAAAGGATATTAATTATGACCATATAATTAATGACTTTGCTCAAATGAAATCTAAAAGAAAACGATTAAATGAAAATTAAATAATCTTATAATAAAAATAATGTAATATATTTTTGTGTACAATAAATTTTTTATTTGTTATCTATTTGAACTATAATTACTTTTCCCCCAAAATATAGGGGCCCTAAAATGTTAGTTACTGCACTACTCTGTATATTCGATGAAAAATTTTTAATAAAAAGGGATATTGTAAAAAGATTTCGTAATATTTTTATGAAATCAAAATCAAGTATTTAAACGATGTTCTTCAAATTTTTCGTAAGTCATTCAAAAATGACTGATTTATCAAATATTAAAATTAAATAATAATTAGTAATTTAAATGATGAATGCATGTGGTGTATATACCAGCTCATATTCTAGAAAATATTAGATTGTTATAATTTTTATTTATATATCAGATGTACAAATACCATCTTTCATACAAACACACGTGGAGAGCAATAATAACACTGAGATTATTGCTCTCTACTGACATTCATATTCATACATTTGGAACAGGATATTATGACATCGTCAACATTGTTTAAAATAAGGATATCATTATTACATCATCAGATTAAATTCTCGATTCAAATCCTTTATTTCCATTATTTTTCAATTATATTTAATTTAATGATATTTTTCTTAAATATATAATGTTGTTTCAGTTTCGATAATCCTGCGGCTCATTCGCCTTTTCCTATTCGGCAATTGACATTCAATTATCTGACATCGGTAAATCTGCGATTGTTGTTTTGTCCTTTACAGTTGTGCTGTGACTGGACAATGGGAACGATATCTCTAGTCAATAGTATTACTGATGTGAGGATTGTTCCTACTTTATGCACCTATGCATTCATAGGACTTTTAGCACTTATTGTTATTAAAAGAATAGAAACCAAATCCTCGGAAACATTGGCTATGGTAAAAATTCACATTTATTTATTTTTTCAAACAATATTGACATAGTCTCTTTTGATCATGGTGTTATCTTTTCTACCAGCTTCCAATTTATTCATATCAGTCGGATTTGTTGTCGCCGAACGAGTTTTATACACTCCAAGTCTAGGGTTTTGTTTAATGATAGGGCTTTGGTTACAAAAATCAATAAAACATTTCCCAAAGTTGGTGTTCCTCTGTAAAATTTGGCAGAATCTTTTAATATATTTTGAATTAGATTTCAAAAATGCATTTACGGATCGTTCGTGGTTCTGTTATTGTCACATACAATGAATACTTATTATAGGAATTTTGATTGGTTCAATTTTATCTGAATTTGTATATGATTATCTCTGATCTTCAGGAGGAATGAATACACTTTATTTATGTCCGCATTACAAGTTAATCAAAACAATGCTAAATTATGGAATAATGTCGGTCATTCCTTAGAACATGAAAAGAAATTCGAGGATGCTTTAAGATATTTTATTGTGGCATCAAAGTCTTAATTTATTTGCTCATTTCTTTTTAATGTTGGTTTTAAATGTAGAACACAGCCTAATGATGTTGGATCTCACATAAATGTTGGTAGAACTCTGGTGAATTTGCAACGATTTTTGGAGGCTGAAGAAGCATTTAAAGTGGCTCTTAGTTTTATGCCACAACCTAAAAAAGGTTTTTTAGAAAACCTTAGGAATTTTTATAGCTTAATTTAGGCCAGGCATATACAACACGAGTATCACCGAAAGATTTGAATGTTTTTATTAATCTTAGTAATTTGCTAATAAAAAATAAAACCCGTCTTCTTGAAGCAGATGCATATCTTAGACGAGCGATTAGTATGCGCCCGGATTTCGTTGACGCTTATCAAAACAGGGGTGACATTTTGTTAAAATTGGGCAGGTAATTGTTTTTAAAATATTATTTAACACTACTAATATATAATGTAGCCTATAAATATAAGTTATAATAATTATTAATAATAATAATATAAAATAATTAGTAAAAGATATGATAAGCCTTTGCTTCAAGTTTCAAGTTTGTTTAAAACAAAAATGAGAATTTTCGACTTTGAAATAGTCCCCTTCAATCTAAAGAAAATAGTTTGAATAAGAAATTTGAAGATTTTGATCTATTTTGATTGATTTTGATTTAATTTTGAAATTAAACCTTTTTCTCAACATTAGATGTCACCGAATAATTTTTGTAATAATATTTTATCAAATATATAGTTTTTGTATCTTAACGTACGGGATACGGCTTGTTGCGTTCGGGCGATATTATAGCGGCCGTATCACGTACGTTCATTTGAGTTAGAGTTAATTACAAAATAATTTTTAATTTTTGTCAATGCATTTTTCAAGTTTTTCAAGTTGAAAATTGCAGGTAAAATTTAAAGGTCTTATTGACGATATTGTTTCAAAATTGTTATTAAAAGTCAATAATTTATTGTGTTAGGTCTTGTTTTATTTTGGAAACATTCAAGAGCACACGGAGGCACAATAAATACTGACTACAATAAATACCCAAAAATGCTAAATATTTTTCTTTGCCTTAATATATAAATACTTTATGGATTAATGATGCTCTATGCTTGTGATTAGAATTTATAATTTATAGAGTTCACCTTTTACCCATGATAATCGTTTTTTGTTAATTGGAGGTTTTCAATATATTAAAGTTAACTCATTTAGATAGACTTCTTTACCTTGAGATGCTATTAAATATATTATTAGTTCCCTATCTTTTATCTTGCAAATGGAGCCTTTTAATAAAATATTCCTTTTTGAGATTTTTTTTGTTAACGAATTACTTCTGATCAATCATTATGACATAAGTATTTTCTTAAACAATATTTATCTTGTTATCCTTAAGAATTTATTTATTTTTATCTATAAAAATCTCGATCAATGTTGAGAAATGAAATGTCAAACCATTTACTTATTTATGTGTATCTTTGTAAAACTATAAATTATGCCATCTGTCAATTAAGATCCGAAGAAGCTCGAAACCAATATATAACTGCTCTACAATATCGACCAAACAGTGCAGATTTGCATTATAACGTAGGTAATAGGTTTTCATTTTTTGTACTGATAATGCTTTTTGTAATGGATGATTTTGTGGAATAATCTTTATTATTTGTCCAGCTAGGAGTTGTTAATATCGAGTTGAAACGCAATGATGAAGCTCTTTCGTGTTTCCATACCTCATTACAATTAGACAAAAACCACAAGGTTCTCTTAGCAACATTTGAATCATTAATTTAATTATTTTTAAAGCCGGCCCGACTAAGTTTGGCTTCTTTTTATTCTGAAGATAGTGGCAAAAGAGAGGAAGCCAAATCAATGTGAATATTTGTGATGCTTATTTAACTTTGTTGTGTTACATATTTCTCAGATATTATGATTTAATAAAAGCGGAATTCGAATCAGAAAAATGCCACTTTGCATTAGCCATGATGGAAACTGATGATAAAAATTTTCAATTAGCCGAAAAGCACTACCTGCACTCCTTGAAAGTATATAAAAATCTTATGTAATCGAAATTTATTTGTTAACAGTATGATCCCACTTCTCGAGGCTCGTTGTTCAATTTAGCTCTTTTGTATAATAATGAACTGAAGAAATTCGATGAAGCTCTCGTCTTGCTCAATCGGTTACTGGAAGTAATTTTCTCTTTAATTTCGTTAGTCTAATATAACATGATTTAGTTGCAATAAAATATTTTAATCATCATTTCTATTCTTGGCTTTTTTCTGTTTCCTTCCTTTAAAATTATATTTATCTTCATTTAGTTTGCGGTTTTAAATTGATCATTTATTTTTTTAATAATCCGACATTTTTCCCCGTTAAATTTGGGTTCCCGTCCGTTGTAACATTGACAACATTTTTCCAAGATAAACTTAATTTTTTAAAGCAAATCTTCACCCGTTGTTGTCCCTTTCATCAGATGTAAGCCAGCAAGCTCCTCTAAAACATCAAAGTTACTGTTGATACCACGAACAAATATTAGTGATATGTACGTGAATTATTTAGCTTTAATTTGCAGCTGCGATAATAAAATGTATGAAATTTCATCAATTCGTCTTGAAATAGAAATATTTGCAATATCTTTTTTTCTCTGGACAAAGAATACTTGCTGCTTCCACCAAGCAATCTTTCAACAATTCTCCTTGGAAAGGCTTACTATATTTTCCAATTTTATTTTTTAGTTTTACATAGCTAATTTTTGTTATAGCAATTTTCTATTTTGTTTCACCACTAAAAACTTGTTGCTGCTTTAATTAATTGGATAATTCAAATGATTTTTCAATTTTTTCACTTTTTGACAATTTATCATATTTACCAGCACGCTTTGTTGGAAATTTTTTGTTTAAATGAAATTCTTTAGAAACGGCAACTGTTGAAGTGTCAAATATAATTCATCATGAATTGTACCAAGTGTAACAAGATATGACATTCAAGATTTTCATTTTGGTATTATTCTGCGTACGACGTCATTTGATAGTATTTTGTGAGGAGTGAAGTTGGCTGTTATGCGGTATGCCTAAGGTGACCAGACGTCCCGCTTTTGATGGGACAGTCCCGATTTTTCACGATTTATCCCGCGTCAAAATGAAAAAAAAATATGTCAAGGAATAAAATATTATACAATTTTTTATATTTATAAATTGTACTTATGTTAAAAATCAAAAAATATTACCATATTATTTTTATTCTATATGAAAATTTTTGTTGATACCCCGCTTTGCCCATCTAAATATCAGGTCACCTTAGGTATGCCATATCTTGTTATATTTGTACCATGTTTAAATGTCATTAACATCTGTTTTGTAGTACATGTTCGCATGTGTTTTGTGGTAGATGTTAAATAACTCACATCTCAAGCACTCAAATGCTCTCTTTATTGAATATTCATTTTTATGTGAAATTTAGGAATGTTTTTGAAGTGAATTCTTATTGCAATACAAAATGATTAACTGCAAAATTTTTCAAAAAAAAATTGTTATATAAATTAATTTCAAATGTACTTTTTTTGCTTTGGGGCCGGATAAGACATTAAATCTGCCCTGGAAATTCTCTACTGCAACAGCTGGAATCAGCAATTTCTTCAATTACTCATATTGAAGATCAGATCAACGTTATTACTAAATTGTTGAAAAAAGATTTAATGATTTAAACAAACAAAAGGGGGGACAGATAATTTAAATATAAACAGAGCGCGGTTTTTCAATTGCAGGCCTGACTGGGATAAAAATTAGAACTCGCCTGAATATTGAAAGTTTCCATCCAATTATTTTTTTTAAATAAACATTAAAAATGAAATAAATTTAAATTATAAAATTTATTATTATTATATATGAATTATTAAATAATTATTAAATATATATTTTATTGGAGTATCCTTAATAATTTTTCGAGTATCCCACTTTGAGAAACAATGATATAGAGAATGTTGAATGTTGACATTTTAAAATATCCCTTAAACTTGTCGATATCAGAATTATTATTTGTCTCGGACGCATTAATTGCGATATTCATGAGTTGGGGAATATTTCATTGACCTATTACTGAAGGTTATTGAGTCTAATATGGCGCAATAAATTTTGTTCCTCGCTGTAATGAAATATATTTCTATCTTTATTCTATAATTTTTATCTGTTTTATTTATATATGCAATGTTACTGGAATAAAATACTGCCATTACTAAATGGTATCAAATTTTTCGAATGCAACGCCTAGTTACTCAGTGCTGACGCATACGTTTGGCATTATTATTGTTAAGTTTATTCACCGAGATTCTCTAAAATTTGAATTCAATTTAGAATTATCCAAATCATGTCAAAGGACATTTACTGCTTGGGGATATTCTTTTGAATTACAAGAGAGATTTGCCAGCTGCCTTTTTGGTAAAGAAATAAAGTGATAAAAATCTATTTATAAAATTATTTAGAATTTCCAAAAGGCATCAGAACTAGAGCCGAAAAATGCTCAAGCAAAACATAACCTCTGTGTAGTTATGGTTGAACAGAACAAATTGGTTGAAGCTGAAAGTTGCCTAACAGAAGCTGTGCAATTATCTCCAAATGAAAACTATATCAAACAACATTTGAATATAGTACGTAACCGGCTGGGTTACTCAACCTCGAATTTTATTCCATAGAAAAAGGATTTATATTGCCAATGAAGAATAAAATTCTGGGGTTGTAATTCTAGTGAAAAATAAAATTTGATTTTTTTCAGTAATATATTTATATATTTTAATTGAAATGATTTGAGTTACAATAAGAATTGCGGTATAGAAATGAGCTAGCCATTAGGTAAATGTTGCGATTGGTAAAAATATATCAAACATGTAAAATCATAAAAAATAAGTGACAATAAGAGTTTATCGTTTTGTGTAACCTTTGAATCCAATAGTGTTAATATTTCATTTAATAATATTACTTTTGTCATTACTCTGTTAGGCTTCGCGCCTCATGAAATTTCTTATCTTTTCCATCATTTAAGTTTTCAAAGTGTGTCACATGATGTTTGGGGCAGAATCTAAGGGAAACCTTTGGTAAATAGTGAATTTTTCATTTAATTTTATGTATGGTTTATTAATAATTATTATTTATATCAATTATAATACAGAATGACTCCAATAAAAGTATAAGTAGTCAAATGAGTGAGAAGTTAATTAGATATTAAATAGGTCATATAATATTTTGATTTTATCTATATACAAAAGCTGTGTAAAATGTTAAGAAAACCTATAAAGAAAGGCACAACTAACGGTAAACTTAGCAATAAATTATACACGAAACCCCTAGTATAAAATATATTTTTTAATATCAGATTAAAGCCCCCCTTCCTAAACAAAAACATTTTCAAAAAATCGGCTGTTCATTTAACAATGAACTTTTATAATTTAAAGATTTTCATTGTATTTTATGTGTGTCAAAACCTTCAAAAGGGTTCTAAATTTTTGAATTTCCTACAAATCATAGGATTCCCAAATTTTTTATCGTCATAGAGTGTGTGTGCACTACATTATGGTGCTACTTAGACCTTCGGGGGTGCAAGCATGGTGAGTCAGAACCTTCAAAAGTGTCCAAATTTTAAATTTTCTCACACATGATTTAAAAGATTGGTAGCATCATGGAAAACACGGCGGACTCCATCTTACATTGGTGATAGATCACCAAGGTCAAAAGTCCAAAAACTTAAATGTCTTAGAATTTTTTCTGCTCATTTTTATTTAAAATTTAAAAATTTTTTAAAAATTAATAGACTTTTGTACGGTGTTTTAATATGATGATGTATATATCGGATGAAAAATGAGAATTATATCTATCTAATGACATATTATTCTTTATATTGTCATTAAAAGTAAAAAAAATCAAAATTTTATAAGATAAATATTTAAAATTTTAAAAAAAGTTGTCAAATTTTCCACACATATCGTATGATAAAATATGACAAAAGAACAAATAATTCCCTAGTCTATGCTTCAAAATATTAAAATAATTTTTAAAAAGTCAACATTTTTCTATAATGTTTTAATCTATACATCACTGAAAAAGAGAAAACAAATATCTATCGAATGACAAATTAATCAATCTATTGCCATATAAATTGAAAATAATTTTCAAATTTTTAAAAGTTTTAACACTATTCCTACCGGGACCGGTCAAATGGCCGTTTTTAAATTTTCAATTGGAATTTCCTACATTCAACGTAAGCGAATCGCCTTTAAACTTTATGACTTTTCCTCATATATATGTATGATACATTTTTCAATATTCACTTATTTTTTTATAGTTTATTTTCTGAGAAAAATTTGTAGTTTGTCTTACCTACCACGACCGGTCATTTGATGTGTTGATGTGTTGTAGAGTATTGTTAGGATCGATCTAATGGACTTGATTTAGATTCTAACACAGATTTTATTTGATTTCAAAAGATAAACTCTCTGGATTATAGATGTAATTTAATTAAAACCAAAGATCGTTTTGAAAATACAAGTTTATAAAATCTATTTATAAATGTTCCCAAAAATGCCGCTTCTTTCTCTAGGATAGAAATCGGTTATTAAAACCGTCCTCAGAAATAAGTGTCAAACACTGGGTCTGCTTGGTTATCACAGCGCTGATTTATTGGGATAGGATGAAAAAGTTGTGGGATTCCTGAAGTTTAGTACCAGGTTATGCTAAAGTTTTCCTAATATAATCCCTCTTTAACCCTCTCCGTGTAAAAAATAATGCTGATATTTATAGTGACCCGTTCTATTCCCACAAAAACGGTTACAAAATGTGCCTTCAGCTTCATCCCGATGGATTCAAAGCTGGAAAAGGGACACATCTTTCTGTTTTCTTTTTCATAATGCGCGGTGAAAACGATGTACTTTTGCAATGGCCTATGAAACTGGAAGTGACATCTTGCTTTAATGTCGAATATATTCGACAAATATACGGAGAGGGTTAATTTTTACTTCCAAATTCTTACATGTTGTGAGTTACCTCCAGATGAATACCACTCCATAGTTTTTACTTGAATTTTTGTAGACAAATCATCCTTGTTTTTTATTCTGTTTCATTTATCATTTACATCTTTTTGGGACTGGATATGCTCTCAAATAATTATCGTACAATTTATGTTTATACCTTCTAATTTCTTTCTTTTAAATACCACAATAATAATGTTGAATAATTAAATGATAATCTAAGCCTTTTGGTGCAAATAATATATTTAATACAAATGAAAAATTTTCGACTTATCGATATTCGAAAATATTTTCCTATGTGTTAAATATATTATTTGCAGCAAAAGGCTTAGTATATATTATTTGTATAATTATTTGCTGCAGCAAAATGCTTTAATTACCATTTAATTGTTTAAAATTTAATTAATGCTGCTACCAAGAAATCATCACTTTATAATAATGTTGAATGGTGAAATTTGTCACACAAGTTTATAAAACTTAAAATGTCCTTCGTCAGTGATATTAAGTTTGAAATAAGCAGTAGTTTTAAGTACATAACACAAATAATATTTTGGTAATCTAATTACGCTTTTAAAAACTGGCGAAGTTAGCTTATAAATTACATTATTTACCTGTAAGCTACGGCTTCTCAAACCGATTTCGGCTCGTTTTCATTTGAAATAAAAATCATTTCCTCATCGGGCCACAAAACCACATAGCTCCATATAATGTCTTTGTGGTTAACCACTAGACTAAGTGGATTTCTTTCGAGATGAATAAAATTTATCCAGAAAAAATATTTAGTATAATTTTTTGATAAAAAAGAAGCATTTGGTTACGTAACATTTTGAAAAACATCCACCGCTCCCACCATAACAAATTTTCAAATCCGCTCCCTTTGGTGGACCGTCGCGTAATTTATCAACAGCCTCCTAACTCTGAAAATTATTATATTTATTATAACCATAAATTAACAAGTTGAGCTCATATATATTTCATAAAAATCACTTAAAAGACAAAATACTAAATCATGAACCAAAAATCATCGATGCGTAACCCGATTTTATCACTTATTTAACTAAAAATTAAAAAAAATTATTCAATCATTAAATTAATCCCAAATATACTTTTTTGTTCACAATTTTCTTCTTTTGTATACAACGCATCGCAATACGGATCCAACTTTGCGTATCGTTTGTCGCATGAACTGTCAATTTCATCGTATGCCTTAATGCAATGTCCATCGAGTTTACCGTACTTTTTGATACAATTTTTCGACAGTCTCATTTGGCATCGTCCACTAAGTTTCAAGTAGTTTACGTCACACGTTTTATACAGCTGTTTGTAACTACCGTCGCAGTCATTGTCGAGTAGATCGTATTTTTTGTCACATTCAGCATCAACCTTATCGAGAAATTTGGTGCATTTCATCCATTTTTTCTCATAATTGTTTGAAATTTCGTCTTAACATTTATCACTGAAAGATAATCCTCCAAGTCTATTTTTACCTTTGAAAAACTTTGGCCTTTCCAAACCGTTAATCCGCAGAACTGCCAAAATCACAATGAAAGCATAAATGATCCGTAACATCGTTTTGACAAGTTGTAATTACACTACTGATAATATTTAAAGTTAAGATTATTATAATAATATAAAATCTGTGGGCTACAATTTCGATGTGTAGGCCAAAATAGATAGCCTACGCATTATTCATACTGAGCCTGAATTATCATAAAATCTAAACTATTCAAGAAGCTGATGTTTATGATATTTCACTTTCACGGAACAATTAACCAAAATAGCTATGAAAGCAAAGAAAATAACAAGAATAACTGCCTCATTATACAAATCATACCTTCCCTAGAGTATGAGAGGACCAAATGTCAAGAAAGTCTTTCATTGAAACTTTATAGGGAGTCGCAAAAGTTTTTCTCAAAGTTGTTCACTTAGGTTATTTACAAGTTCAGAAATATTTATTGGAAAATCCATGATCAAAATTCCACGATTCGTATATTATTTATTAAAAAAATACATGAAATCCGGGATAAATCGACAAATATATCATAAATTATGGTAGAAATTAAAAAGCAAACATTCGAGCTTACAACAGAAATCAAGAATTACACCAAAGCGCACTTGATAATCAAATGATAATCAAATAAAAATTTATAGTTTTTTTTCTATCCTATCTGATGATGAGAGGAAAACTGTAGAAATATATCG